>JANIPN010098766.1:0-19296 GCA_027478595.1 Erythroxylum anguifugum
AGCTGCAGGTGATTTACGGTAGTATCTGCTGCTCGGCCTGCACACACAAATATGATACCAGAGAGGGGAGCAAAAAAGGATGGACGGTCTGAGGTACCACCAACTTTGTTTCCCTCCCACGCACCAGCTTCTCACACGCCTCACGCAACAACAGCCTGTCACAATTTCTAGCTCTTTCTCACACTCGACATTGAAACAATAACTTTGCCTGGAAATTTTTTATTTTTATTTTTTTTTGGTGTTGACCTCCTCCATCATCTGCTTCCCACCGAGCTCAAGCGACATTCCACACTCGAACGGTCCTACATCGGCGTCCAGATCGCCTTTCCAACGCTCGCAGTTCGTCCGGCTTGGGGGGTCAGTCAGTTAGTGGTGGCGTCGACCGAGGCCAGCTTTTTGGGACGAGCATCTCTTTTCCTTTCTTCAGCTTCCCTCGCTTGTCCGATCACACTCCCTCAAAACGCGTTGACGCAGACCCTTTTTAACCCTTTCGCATCTTCTGAGCCGGCCTTTCTTTGGGTTCTCATCTATATATCGTGGTCAAGATCGGGCATCTTGCGAGTTGGAGAATCCGGGCGCAGCGAAAGAGTCCCTCACCTCTCTCTCTCTCTCTCCCTCCCCTCCCCACACCCGCTCGTGCCCTTGTCCTTTCTCTACGATACCCTGCATCGAACCAAAAAGAAACAAGAAAAAAACAAAAAAAAAAAACAAAAAACACGCCGTGAATCTATAATTCTCTTCACCATGGATGCGGATTCTTCCATTGTCAAGGCGCTTCGGGACAAGCAGCCGCCGCCGGAGATCGACTTTAGCCTGCACATTATGGAGGACGGCACGCAGGTGAACACTCAGGAGCGGGTTTGCAAAGGTTGGTGAAAAAGACCGGAAAATCGAAAAAAATCTGCTAGGTATATATTAGTGCCAGACTTGCTCACCGGCGAGACATACAGACGTGCAGGCTCCCGCCTTTAACCCCCCAACCGACGAAGAGTTCTGGTCGCCCGCCGACAGGACGAAGCCGAACCTCCAATTCCTCAAGAACCACTTCCAGCGCGAGGGGCGCCTCACTGAAGAGCAGGCCATGAGCATCATCAAGGCGGGGACCGAGGTGCTGAGGGCCGAGCCGAACCTGCTCGAGATGGACGCCCCGATCACGGTGTGTGGCGACGTGCACGGCCAGTACTTTGACCTGATGAAGCTGTTCGAGGTCGGCGGCGACCCGGCCGAGACGAGGTACCTGTTCCTCGGCGACTACGTCGACCGCGGCTACTTCAGCATCGAGTGCGTCCTCTACCTGTGGTCGCTGAAGATCTGGTACCCCAACACGCTGTGGCTGCTGCGCGGCAACCACGAGTGCAGGCACCTGACCGACTACTTCACCTTCAAGCTGGAGTGCAAGCACAAGTACTCCGAGGCCATCTACGAGGCCTGCATGGAGTCCTTCTGCGCCCTGCCGCTCGCCGCCGTCATGAACAAGCAGTTCCTCTGCATCCACGGCGGCCTCTCGCCCGAGCTGCACACGCTCGAGGACCTCAAGGCCATCGACCGCTTCAGGGAGCCGCCGACGCACGGCCTCATGTGCGACATCCTCTGGGCCGACCCGCTCGAGGAGTTTGGGCAGGAGAGGACGTCCGAGTTCTACATGCACAACCACGTCCGCGGCTGCTCCTACTTCTTCTCCTACCCGGCAGCCTGCGCCTTCCTGGAGAAGAACAACCTGCTGTCTATCATCCGCGCGCACGAGGCGCAGGATGCGGGGTACAGGATGTACCGCAAGACGCGCACCACCGGCTTCCCCAGCGTCATGACCATCTTCTCCGCGCCCAACTACCTCGACGTCTACAACAACAAGGCGGCCGTGCTGAAGTACGAGAACAACGTCATGAACATCAGGCAGTTCAACTGCACCCCTCACCCCTACTGGCTGCCCAACTTTATGGACGTCTTCACCTGGTCGCTCCCCTTTGTGGGCGAGAAGATCACCGACATGCTCATCGCCATCCTCAACACCTGCTCCAAGGAGGAGCTGGAGGAGGACCAGCAGCAGACGCCGGCGTCGGACCAGCAGCCCGCCTCCCCGCCGGATCAGGAGTCGGCCGAGTTCAAGAGGCGGGCCATCAAGAACAAGATCCTCGCCATCGGCCGGCTCTCGCGCGTGTTCCAGGTGCTGCGCGAGGAGAGCGAGCGGGTCACGGAGCTCAAGACGGCGTCCGGCGGCAGGCTGCCCGCGGGCACGCTCATGCTGGGCGCCGAGGGCATCAAGCAGGCCATCCACAACTTTGAGGACGCGAGGAAGGTCGACATCCAGAACGAGCGGCTGCCGCCCTCGCCCGAGGACGTGGAGAGGAAGTCGAAGCAGGATCGCGAGAAGGCCATTGAGCGCGCCACAAAGGAGGCGGACAATGACAAGTCCTTGGCTCAGGTTGCTCGCAGGATCAGCATGTAAGTTGCAACGGACGTGTCTTCGGGGAAGGCGGGAAATTTGCGAACGATCAGCAGTGTTGCTAACACAATTCACACAGGTCTTCAGGTTCTGGCAGGAGCAGGCAATCATAACGTAGATGGGGTGGAGAGAAGGGACGCTTCATCGGGCGAAGTGGTTTGGGCACATGTTTGACTTTTAATGCTCATGCCAAAGTACAGACGAGAGAAGGTTGATGATACCACAGTGGGTTTTGTTTGTCAGGTTTGGGTTATGGAAGGCGCTGTGCAGAGAGAGAGAGAGAGAGAGAGAGAGAGAGAGAGGGAGAGAGGGAGAGGGAGAGAGAGAGGGGGGGCTCGAAGCCAGAAACTGCACGGACGATCGCCACGAACAAAGTTTATTAGCTAGCACAATCGAATGGGAAAGGCATGTAATTGAGATGGAAAATGGCGCACGAAAGCTCGCATCACCTTTTGAAGTTTCTGTAGACGCCGTCCATACTAATTCTGAGTACAACAACAAAGTCTCTCAAAATCACGCGGGTTATGCCAAGCCCTTGAGGCAAAAGCAACCTCGACATTTTTCCACCAGCTTGCCCGGCCCTGAGCTCCGAAAAGCTCCAGACTTCCTTACCTACTACCAGATACTCAGTCGGCCAACATCACCAAGCTTCTAGTTCTCCACGCCCATTTTTCTTGAACTCACCAGCTCGCGACAGCAAGCACACACAGACGACAATGTCGCCGCCCGTCCCTTCCGCGCGCGCACTGCGCATGCTCCGCGCCCACCTGAGCTCCTCGTCGCACGTGTGCACGGCCTGTCTACGAGTCTCGAGCCTGCCTGGCACGACGACCACTCACAGATCCTCCAGTCGACGACATACCAGCACCAGCACCAGCACCAGCACCAGCACCAGCACCAGCACCAGCACCAGCACCCGGTCACAGTCGACACTCGTATCTCCGACAACATACAGTTCCGCTGCGAGCTGGCAAAGCCTACGACGGCAGCACGCACGACTACGGCGACCGCGACACCTACAGCACCAGCACCGGCACCAGCAGCACCGCCACGTCACGTACGTCGCGCCCGTCACGAGCGTCAACGCGGCGCGCAACGTGCCAGACAAGAACCGGGAGCTGCACAATGCGCTGGGCGCGCTGGAGAGCCTGGCGGCCGAATTCGTGAACCTGAGCGTTCTCGCGCTCGCCTTGAGGGGGTTGGAGGCTCGTGATCCCATCACTCGAATTGCTGGTACGTGTGTTGGCCCTTCCCTCCCTCCCCATCATTCCGTGATACCGTTGTGTACTACTCCTCAGTCTTTTGTTTTGGGAAGGGGAGTTGGGGGGGGGAAAAAAAAGGCTAACGATGTTCTCACACACACACAGTGCGATCGAGCGCGTCGAGAGGAGATGCGAGACGGCTGGTCAGGCTGCTCCTGGCGGACCCGCGCGTGCCGGAGGAAGAGTGGGAGGCGATGCTGGCGCGGGATGATGGCGACGAGAGGGCGTTGCTGGTCAGATACGCGGAGACTGCGGACCTGGATGCGTCCAATCCGCTGGTGAGGGTGTTGTCGGTGCCGGCCAAGGCACTGGAGAGGCACAGGCTGGAGCTGTTGCTTGTGCAGGGCGAGGAGCGTGCGATTGGTGGTGCTAGTGGTGGTGCTGGGAGGAGGAGCAGGGAAGTGCAGAGTGAAGAGGAGGCGCTGGTGCAGACGATCGAGACGCCAATCTCGACAACGGGCAGGCACTCGCAGGTCGCGTACCCGGTGCACAAGGTGGTGATGCACGGCAAGGGCGTGAGCGGGCTCCTCGGCACGCAGTTCGATGAGAGCACAGAACACGAAGACTGGCGGAACGCGCCACGCTACGCTGTCGTGGATCTGGAACAGGACAATCCGCCTCAGGCGCCTGCCGAGTACAACCTCAGCCTGGTGAGCGTCGACCAGGCCGAGCGTGACCTGAACGAAGCGCGCAGATCATCAACGATCAAAACCTCAACTTCCAATCAAGACACACACAGCAGCAGCAGCAGCAGCAGCAGCAGCAGCAGCAGCACTAGCAGCAGCAGCCACCACATGACCCAAACATCGGAATACCTCTACCACGGCATCCTGCCCTCGACCACGCTCAAACCGTTGCACAGAAGCTACATCAACAACCTGCTCACGAGCGCCCTCGCGCGCCTCGCCGCCGAGCAAACCGCCCTGCAGCTAGCCCAGCCAACGCCGCAAGAGCTCGAGGCGCAATCCCAGCCGCTCCAGGAAGCCGTAACGCTCTGGTCCGAGGCAGCGCACACGGAGCTGCGCAACGAGCTGGCCAACGCCTTCGCCGGCCGCTCCTGGCGCCGGCACCTGGCCTGGTGGAAGCTGCCGGTCCGCGTCGACGACGTCGGCATGATCGGGTCCGACCTGCTGACCCGCTTCTACCTGGCCGACGCCGAGCGCGGCAGCATCTGGGTCTGCGGCCGGCTCGAGCAGGCCGGCCTGAGCGAGAACACGGCGATTGCGAGGGACGTGGCGCGCCACGAGGCGCTCACCCGCGAGTTTACGGATTTCACGGGCATCAAGCGAGATGTTAAAGTGGAGGAGGAGGGAGAAGGGGAAGTGGCCGGGAGCAGCAGCAGCAGCAGCAGCAGCAGTAACACGCCCCGCGACGTCCCAGCGACCTATTTCCGCGCCTCCGCGCCCTGGCCGCAGCAGATCGCCATGAGCCGCGGCAGGCTGCTGACGCGCGACTTGCCGGCGCTGCAGGCGCGCGCGCAGAGCCTGTTGCTCCAGGCCATGTCGGGCACGTCGCTCGGCGTGGCGGTCAGCGGGCTGGCGTATACCCTCGTCTCGTCGACGGGCGTGTACGAGGCTGGCGCGGTGGCGGCGCTCGCCGCGGCGGTCAACGTGAAGAGACTCCAGAGGCTGTGGGATCGCGCCAAGGATGATTTCGAGGAAGGCGTGCTGAGCGAGGGCCGGACGGTGCTGGAGAGGGTTGAGGGCGAGTGCAGGGATTTGGTGAGGAGGGGTACTACTTTTGCTGGCGAGACTGGTGAAGCTGGTGAAGCTGGTGAGGCTGGTGAAGCTGGTGAAGGTGCTGGTAGGTCGATGAGGTTAGAAGGCCAGGAGCAGAGAGATGCGGCGAGGGCGGCGATTGAGGAGGCCAGGGAGGTGCTTGAGCGGTTCAAGTGAGTGAGTGAGGGAGGGTTTTTTTTTCTTTTTTTTTAAAAAAAAGGTCTTGTTTCGAGAATGTGTGGAGAACCAAAAGATGTTGTACAAAAGGGCAGGCAGGCAGGCAAGGCAGGCAAGCAAGGCTTGAACCACTACAGAATTTCTTCTTTTCTTGCTGTGTAGGATAAAAGAGGGTGAGAGTTGCGAGGTTGCGTATGTGTATCCAAAAGGCTCGATGACCAATGCAAGCTATCATACTGAAAAACTTCACTTCCCGTCTCTAATGCACAGAGTTTCTTTTCTCGTCATCGTCAACCTGTTCATCGCCGTCACTTCATGCCTGTTGCTGCTGCTGCTGCTGCTGGCTGATACTGCTGCCACTGCTCTCAAAACCACTGCTGCCACTGCTATCAGCACTGCTACCACTGCTACCCACTGCTACCGCAGCTATCAAACACTGCTGCTACCTCTCATCATGGCCTTCGGTGGGCATCCATGTGGTTGCTTGAAGCACTGATTCTTAAGGCCAGACCATTTCGGCACCGGTCCTCTCTCATCCGAATCCCAAGGCCACCCAGACTTGATACTCAATGACTACTACATTCTACGCAGGTCACAATCACGCCATCGAACACATCTCTGCAATCTTAAAGCATTTTTTGGGCTGACTCTCGCTTTTCGCCTGTACTGCTGCTCTAGACACAAATGAAAGCATGCCACTCTGGTCTTACAGTCACCGCCCCGTCCTCGCTGCTTCCCTCGCCCCGTGTCCGCCCCCCCCACCGTCGGGCGCGGCACGTCGGATTCGCCGCAGCTGGACCCTTGCTCGAATATCTCCTGGATCTTCTAACCATGACAGCAGACTTGCTCAACTCGTCGCTTGTTATTCAAAAAATGTCCGGCAGAACCGCCTCTTCTCGCATCCGACGTCACGGAGCTGTAGGCCAATCAGCACAGCGCTTTCATTTATTTTTCATCTTCAAATTACCATACCTTAGAAGCACTTGCGGTGCACGATGGACGGGCCAGACTCGTCGTACTCCTGCTTGGAGATCCACATCTGCTGGAAGGTGGACAGCGAGGCCAGGATGGAGCCACCGATCCAGACAGAGTACTTGCGCTCAGGAGGGGCGATGATCTTGACCTTCATCGAAGAGGGAGCCAGGGCAGTGATCTCCTTCTGCATGCGGTCCGAGATGCCGTGGTACATGGTGGTGCCGCCAGACTAGAAGAAAGAGAGAGAGAGAGAGAGTCAGTATTCAGTCTGGTCCTCGAGATATGATAAGTTTAAAAAAAAAGAGAAGAAAAAAAAAAAAAACACCTACCATGACAATGTTGCCGTACAGGTCCTTCCTCACGTCGACGTCGCACTTCATGATCGAGTTGAAGGTGGTGACGTGGATGCCGCCCTGCTCGAGACCCAGCACGCTGGGCTGGAACAGGGCCTCGGGCGCGCGGAAGCGCTCGTTGCCGATGGTGATGACCTGTCCGTCGGGCAGCTCGTACGACTTCTCCAGCTGCGAGCTCTGGCTGGCCGTCTTGATCTCCTGCTCAAAGTCGAGCGCGACGTAGCACAGCTTCTCCTTCATGTCGCGCACGATCTCGCGCTCGGCCGTGGTGGAGAAGGGGTAGCCGCGCTCCGTCAGGATCTTCATCAGGTAGTCCGTCAGGTCGCGGCCGGCCATGTCGATACGCGAGATGGCGTGCGGCAGGGCGAAACCCTCGTAGATGGGCACCACGTGCGTCACGCCGTCGCCAGAGTCCAGCACGATACCCGTCGTGCGGCCGGAGGCGTACAGCGAGAGCACGGCCTGGATGGACACGTAGAAGGCGGGCGCGTTGAACGTCTCGAAGACGATCTGCGTCATCTTCTCACGGTTCGACTTGGGGTTGATGGGCGCCTCGGTCAGCAGCACGGGGTGCTCCTCCGGCGCGACGCGCAGCTCGTTGTAGAACGTGTGGTGCCAGATCTTCTCCATGTCGTCCCAGTTGGTCACGACGCCGTGCTCGATCGGGTACCTCAGGGTGAGGATACCACGCTTCGACTGGGCCTCGTCACCGACGTACGAGTCCTTCTGGCCCATACCGATCATGATACTGCACAGAGCTTGTCAGAGGACATGTTTCCAAAAAAAATTTTCTTTCTCTTCTTTCTGTTGTTGAAGCTGAGCTTGATGGAGCTGGTACATACCCATGGTGGCGGGGACGACCGACGATGGAGGCTGCAAGTATCGGTCAGCTCAGCTGCTCACACGTCTCCCTCTCAGAGCTCATTTTAGGGCTTGATCTCAAACTTACGGAAAACCGCACGGGGTGCATCGTCACCGGCGAAACCGGCCTTGCACATACCCGAACTGGAAGCCTCGTTAGCCCATCCGTGCCTTCACTCTGTTTTTTCTTTTTCTTTTTTTTCTTTGCAGCCTGGCGGGATGTTTTCCGGTGTGGTTTTGGCGGGGTCGGGTGCCATAGCCATCCATCCCGTAAGCAACCGCGTCAGTGCGGTTTGTCCTTACCCATTGTCGATGACGAGGGCAGCAACCTCCTCTAAAATGAAAAGAAAAAAATTCGAGTCAGCTTCAGGTTCCACAATAATATCGTCCAACTCGCGCTGAGCTGCCATCAATGGCAACTACTGCTGCTGCTGCCAACGGCCAGCTCAACGGCCGGTTGTGGGCGGTGGGCGGTGGCGGAATTGACGTACCTTCCATTGCGGCGGTGTTGTGAGGTGGGTAAAAAAGGTTCGGTTCGAAAGACTTGCTAGGGATGCAGAGAAGTAGTCTGCCACGAACGAATGAGTTGTGTGGGAGACTTGTGGGGAGATGTTTTGTGTGAGGATGAGGTATCTGAGGAGAGAGGGAGGAAGAATGAAGAAGTAAGAGAAGAAGAAGCTTGAAGAGTGGTTGGGGTGGGAAGGGGAGAAATGTGGAGGTGAGCGTCAGTTGTAAAAGTAGCAGTGGTTGAAAGCCAGCAGCAGCAGCAGCAGCAGCAGCGACAGCAGCAACTGTGGCAGTGGCAGTGGGCGGGTTTGCAGGCAGTAGTGACGGTAGGGAAGGTGAGAATGGGCTGTGCCTCTTTTTGTGTGGGTGTACGTATGTGTGCCAGTTGCTTTGTGTGTGTGTGTGCGAGTATGTGCGTATGATTCTGGTGTGGTGCGGTTGCGGTTGCGTTTACGGTGCCTTGTCGTTGTGTGCGTCCGCCAGCTGGACCTCTGGCCCCAGACACCTGGGACCGACGCCTGTGGCTTTTTTCTTTCTCGTTCTTTTTTCGCCTCTATGTGCGCAATCGTTACATGTGTGTGAGAAGAGGGAGTAGACTACCAAACGCTAGGGCCGTCACTTTCTTCCTCCCCACTATTCCTGGCTGCATGCCGGCGGCGAGGCAGCCAATTCTCAGTCTGTTGGTCCAGTCGAGCCTCCGTTGTGAGGGAACAGAGGCCAACATTATCAGCGACTGCAACAGCAGCATAGAAAGATGACCAATGCAGCAACCAACCCCGTCAGATCCTGCCCATCATCTACAGTGTTATCTCAATTGCCAGTGATTGATCATGCTGACATCCCACCACCTATCGTGCTTTCCCCGTCCATCTTGGAGGCTGAGAATGAGCATCACTCAGTGACCGCGGCTGCTGCCGCCTGAGCTGTTCCTGCTCTGACCGTCCAGACCGCTACGAGGGGCTGCCGGGGTGTAGCGCGCACGGTTGATGAGGACAGCTGGCCGGCAGCCGGTCGATCAGTCAATCAGCGGCCGCGCCCAGCAGACGACCCCGCTAACTTTGCTCCCCCCGGCCACTCTGGCCCACTGTCAACTTGCGGTCGGCAGGTGGACGAGCTGACGTTTGGCTTTGATGGGCGAGAGAAAAAGACAAAAAGAGGGCCGGCTTCGTTCCCCGAAGCCAGACGCACCACAACAACTTTCTCTCTGCTGCGAACGAATGAGATAAGCCAAACCTTGTCTGGTCTCACGCTCGATTGGCTTGCTTGCCTTCGATCACTGAGCTAGCGAGAAAACGTGGCCATGCAGCTATCTCCTTGACCTGATTGGGACGCCTCGAAAAAAGGGGGCCCATATGATCTGATTTTCGAGTCTCAGCCGTGTAATGCTTTTGTGCCTCTGCCGGCTTAGACGCATCTGCGTTCAGACATGCCCCCAAACGGAACTGACAGAGCGTCTGGACTTTCGCGCTACTGCTGTGGAAACTGCTGCCTACTGTTGAAAGATGAGATTTGACATCTTGGCAGAGGTTGTGCCAGGCACTGATTGAGCGCACACGTACGTGGCTCCTCGTAAGCCGGGGTCAAGGCTGAAATGTGTCAGTGGTGGCGATCTTTGTTCTGAGCAGGCACCGCCATCATGAGGTCCGATCTGGCCTTAGACCAAGTTTCCCAATCATGGGATGCATACGTCTATGCGCGCGGGCTACGGTACTGCCATGACGATCTCCACTGATAGACAACACAAGTCGGGCGTTCAGTCGGTCCGCTAGGCTTCAACCATGAGGTTTTTGCCGTCTTCTTCACTCACAGACGCAGCAACGGACCGTTGAAGGCCAGATGAAGTGGAGCAGCTGCGTTGCGAGACATTTGTGATTGGGAGACAATGCGTCGAGCAAAGTTTTCGAATGTTGTTTTGACAGGAGGAACTATGCGATCGTTGCGAGTCTCTGTATCTTCTGATTGCGAGCAGTATGCGGTTGCATTCGAGGCTGTCAGCCACTTTGTAGATGATGGATGTGCAAGCGGTAGGTGGACGCTGGCTCTGATTTTCGATCTTGGTGGGGCAGGCACCTGCTTAAAAAAAATCACCTTGCAGCGAAAGGGGGCTCGGGCTCCGTAGCCGGCGGAGTTTAGTTCCGTGCCCTAAGTTTTGCCGCCTCTGATTCTACTTGATTTCTTGCCAAGACTTGAGCTGTTGAATGACGCATATAATACGAATGACAGTTGACTTATCCCCAAGTAGTTGGGGGGGTGACCCGCCGCTTTCAACGGGCATTTGAACATTCCAGTGGCCCGCTAATTACGCCAGGTGCTTACAGCGTAATCTATTTTATATATAGTACTTTTCTTTTACAGTATACAAAGGTGTCAATTGTCGCGGCACCACTCGAGGAGCTTCTCCGCTGGGTGTATAATCATATAGTAGTTACACACTTAACTTTAAATCTTCGTGCAATAACAGTTGCCTCAATATAAGCTATAGCCTACAGATTGAAGCATCAATAGAGATATTAGCCGCCGATATTTGTAGAGCTTTATATCTTTTAAGAAAGATTTATTTAAAAAATTGTTTACCGTAGAATAAATTATTTTCAAAGTTTATAAATCTTAGAAGCTGATAATTTGAGCTTGAGCATTTTGCGTCTATAGATCACAAATCTTTTAACTATTAATATAATCAAAGCTATAGATATTCGTGAACTATGACTATCGTAACAATGACGTTCGGCTCAAAGCCTGATAACTCGCTCTGCGAGACATTCCACATGAAGGTGAAGGTCGCACTCAGCCGGTAAACAACACGCCATTGATTGATACCAAAACCCTTCACTTTTCCAACGACGCTTCTTTGCCCACTTCTTTGTGTGAAATTGCATAATCTCTCGCCACAAGATAGATAGAGATCAACAGCCCGATTCCAGCTAGGCCTACAGAAGTGAATAAGGCACTGCGGTAGCCCGCCAACACATTCTTGCCGCCATCGTTGAAATGAACTTCCACGGTACCAGCGACTCCAAGGCCGAGAGCGACGGCGTAATTAGCTACAGTAGCCACAAGTCCGACTGCAATACCCTGATGTTTCTCTTGAACCATATTGCTCAGCATCAAAGACGCAGCTGGGTATGTCATGTCCATACCGAATGGTATAATCACCACTGTCCAGAAGAGCTGTTTCCAATATAAAGTCTCTGGATTCAGAGTTGCAAGTAGCACGTTCGCCGTGACAAAAGCCAGCTCAGCACCCAACATGATCCAACAGCTCCTGATTCTTGTTACGATGCCGGCAACCACGCCAGCCGCAACGAGGGCAAATACCAAGCCTGGCACGTGTCTAGCAGCAGCGGCGAGAGGAGAGTGACCTTGGACTACCTCCACAAACTCAAACCAGTAGTAGAGGAAGATGCCGAAACTCATCCATCCGAAGACGATACATAATAGGACGAGCAGAACGCCGGAGTTGAGCTCTCGCACTGGCACAAGTGGTGCATCTGCTCGCCTCTCAACGAGAACGAATGCGACCAGCAGAAGGACACCAAGAATCAATAAGACAATGACATATGGCTCTGACCAGCCGACTGATGGCGCCTGGTTCCAGGCGACATTGAAGAGTATCAGCCCGCTAGGCCCTGTGATAGTACCAAGCCAGTCCCAAGATGGTCTGTCTTTGTCTTGGTTATCCCTCAGGGTCTTCATAAAGCGATGAGGAATTGTGAGAAAAGCTTCGACAAACACAACTGTGGCGATGAGTGTGTAGATCCAGAAGGTCCAAGGCCACCAAGCAAGCTCAGCAATTACACTGCCGATGACAGTGGTAGTAAAAAATCCGGTAGGCGCCATCGACCCAAATAGGCAGAACAGCGCTGCCTTTTTCCCACCAGGAGGGTAAGTCGCACCGAGGATGGCCATAGCGTTTGGTGTTAAGATAGCAGCGCCTAGGCCCTGCATAGCGCGACAGAAATCGAAGAAGGCCTCGGATTTTGAGTAAACGCTGAAAGCTGCGATGAAAGACCACAAAGCTAGCCAGCCTATCGCGATAAGGAAAAGGCGCTTGAACCCGAATCGGTCGCCAAGCCCACCACCTAGTAATATAAAAGTTCCAAGCGTCAAGGCGTAGGCCGCGACATACCATGAAAGCTGGTAGTTTGAAGTCTCATTGAACGAGGCTCCCACGATATGTAGCGGGGCAAGGACCTGTCCAAGCGGTGCAAGAGTCAAAAGCTGACCCAGACATACACTCATAACGAAAAATATCTCCTGTGTCGTCGACATCACCGTTCCATCCTGTTGCCCTGAGGGTTCTTTCTCCTCAAATGACGATTCGGTGACACTGACAGGCTGAGTCTTCTCATCTTCAGCCGTACGCTCATTTGAAGGGTCGATAGACGTTGTGCTTGAGTCGGGCGATGGCTGCAAAGACGGAATACGAGTAGGCGCAGGAGTTGACATTCTGAGCGTTGCGGTTGATATCAGGAGTAGGTCATAATAGTCACAGAGACCAGAGGGGCGCCGAAGTGGACGGAGACAGATTGAACACCTCGAGAAAAGGCACACCTTCGATTTTCAGCCACGGCACTCTAAAAGCTTTGCGACTGCGAGCTTGCACAATATTGTAGGAAGTAAGGAGAGTAGATGAAGTGAAAGGATCAAAAGCCCTCGCACATGTTCAAAAGAAGAGTGAAAGTTGACATAAAGCAAAAACCGGCAGTAACGGTGATGCAGCATCCATAAGGGTATCAGCTCAAGGTCGCCTGAGCGAGACATCAGCGTTCATCATTGAGCGGCTATCACGCAAGGAATCAAGTAATTAATTCCCTGAAAAGTACATGGGGCCGCATCAGATGCGATAATGCACTGAGGAAGTGGGCTCGAAAGCAGATCCCCAATGGCTATTTGACACTGAGAGGCAGGGCGTTTTCGAGACAAAGGTTTGTGATCTGCGCGATCCACAGAGATATTGCCGATGCGACCCCCCTACCAAGTGCAAGATTGACAAGCAAACTGTGTATGTTATACACTTGTAAGCTATAACAACATTTTTACAACATGGCTTCTCATGTGATGTCTTACGTGAGGTCACAGGCATGAGGCTGCAGCTCGCCACCAAAATTTGAATTTCCAGACGAGGCTGTAGAGTAGGATCGCGTCCCTTCGAAGGAGACCGGCGGCAGCGGGTGCGAGATTTTGGGACCGGACCTTTACGGACCCGCACCAGACCCTTGCATGTCCAGGTAACCAGTGAGACACTCCAATCAATTCAGTAAGATGGGGCGTGTCATCCACTTTCTTCTGGTAACAAACGAGTTGGAGATGACAGTTACGTCCCGCTCAAACCACAAACAATGACAGTGCCATGTTAAGGATATAACGGACTTAGGAACACGTGATATAAGGTGCTCAGTAAAGGGACTCGGGCTTTTTACCTATCGAGCACTGCTGAGCAGCAAGGTGCTCAGAGGTCCTCCCCAAGGAGAGGCTCTGTGAGCACTCCTGAGCAGCTCAGGTATACAGTTTGGATGATTTCCTTCGGACATCATGAGCTTCACGCTCGATCGAACTCATCTATTGAATATATGCTTCATAGTATACCTTGCACAGTGCTACCCCTTGACAGGATTGCACCAATCCGACCGTTTGCCTCTCAGTGCCTGCCTTTCGCATCCCCTGCCTCCGCCAGCCCGCAACATGCTAGCAAGTGGACAGCCAGTTTACACAACATCAGTAATCTGTTTTCCGCCCTGCCTGGAATACTTTCCCCGCTCTAGAGCTGATCTTCAGTCCCGAATCCGCACGAGGTGTAGATACAGCATGATCTCGCACAAATGACTTCTCGAACAGGGGACTATTAGACTAGTGAATCTAATATGGTCCTGAATGCTAGCATCAATGTTTTGGTCTATACGATCTGTACCAAGCCTGTATGTTTTTGCGAGCCCTGTGTCATCTCATCTGGCCGAGTCTGCTTGTTGAATCCAAGAGCCGACTCGTAGAACCTAAGCTGAGCTGAACAAACTTGTCCGAAAGTTGAGTTTGGACCTGAGGTAGACTTTCAAAGCTCCCAACGATAGATGTTGCTTCGCTTTGGGCTGCAGTCAAACAATTGGAGTACTGTCCAATCAAGTGTCGCAAAGTTGTGATGTCCGGCCGTTCGAGCGGGGATACCGGTGATTGCGTCTTCTGCACTTCAATTACGTCTATCATATCCACAATGTCGGTAAGGAGCCCATTATCTTGCCCTTGCGATAACGACGTCTTGAACGTATCAACCAGGGCTCGAGTAAAGACAGCAATAGACGGCGCGATCTCAACTCTGAGATGATCTTCCATGTGATGGTAGGTATTGATTTTGAGAGGACTCAACTGCCCTTCGTGGTCCTGACCCGTGAGTTTATAATCCAAAAAACTTGCGTGGTTCTCAAAGGTCTTCATCGCGTCACTGAGATGATATCCTAGTGCGATAGACATGTCATAAGCTCGTTGTGTTTGTGAGTCAGTAAAGCTCCGAATGTATAGCTTTCCAATCGCTAAATTGTTCATAAGGCGGTTGATCTTTGGGTCTTCGAAGTGCAGAGCAGTCTGAAGGTCCTCAGTAACATCTCGACCCGTGCAGTTGATTAAAATGTGATGACCACCAGGGTGATGTTTGATGTAGAACGAGACGTCGTAGACGATCCCCCTGGCTGCCAACCAATAGCCAGTCTGTCCCTTGTTATGTGCTAGTAATTGTGATACAGCTATTTGCTGATTCTGAGGTTGTATGTCTCCGTACACGTAGGAAACCTCGTCCCGAAGCACTGTCCGCTCTCTTCTGGCTTCTTCAAGAGCAGTTGATACCTTGTTCCATGGCAACTGTCGTGAGTCTCCCATGAATCCATTGATAGTCGATAGACGTCCGACTCGGAAGGCCAAATACAGATAGCCAAAGACTTTGCGTTTGTGGAAGGCAAGGATCCCTGACCGGCCCATATATAAATCCTGAACTTCGTGCCATAGACTTTTGAGGTGGGCATTGCCTGACAAATCAATGAACTTTGTAACAGAGACTTGTTCGACAGCACAGAAGAGGTCCCGCCAATGAATGGGATGCAAGTCTCTCGTACGCTTCGCCTCATCGCCCATCCGGGTCGAGTATGACCGACGGCCAATGAATGTATCCATGAGGTGGAAGAAAGGATGTCCTGTCCCAGATGGACCAGGGATGCCCTTTTGCCACTGTAGGCCGAGGTTGGCCACCGATTTGACCCACGCTATAGGGTTACAATAGGTGCTGCTCCTGGCATGTGGACTGAGTTTCGGAATACTTTCGTAACGAATGCGTTGAAGACTGTGTTTGATTTCTGTCAAAGCCGCACAAAGCTCTTCTGAATTGTCAGAGAGCACTGAACGATGGGCGTTGATAATTTGGCGAAGGACAGGGGCGGCGAGAGCTGCCGTCTCGAACATCGTGCCATAGAACACTGCACTTTCTTGAGTCCATTGTGGCGCGATGAGTAAGTTGATATTTCTGACAGTGATGTCAACAGCTTGTAATGATGAATCTCTTACGAAGTTTGCCCCGATGACATCGATGTACGTCATGAAAGAGTCCTCCCTTCCCAACCTCTTCGAAACTTCGGCCCAGGGCTGTGTCAGAGACTTAGGAATATAAGGATTATGCTTGTCGTTGCTAGATGATTTGATTTCGACTTGCATATTGACATATGAATATGCCAAGATGGAAAGTATAGTGGAGGCACGTTGAAGAAATCTGTCAGGTAGAGTATCGCTGGTGGCCTTAAGTACCGGCAAGCTTTCAATCGAACATCGGATAATCTGATGATGTAGAAGCGTATCCAAGTTTATAGCGAGTTCCTCCCATAGCCTGAAATATCTTGGTAGACAACTTTGATGCTCGAAGGACGGAATGAAACCCATCTTAACTGAAAGATGTCCGAAGTGCTCATGGCGGTGGATGCGGTTGAATTCTTCCGCCCTATGCAAGACCACCTCGCAAGGTGGTGATTGTGCATCGAAATCTTCCGTACTTTCTTCTACAGGAGCTGTCTCCCTGAAGCGAGATCGGAACGGCAGGAATGAAAATCGCAATGGAGACTCAAGATGTAGAGGTATCATAGGAAGGAAACAGACGGCAATAGAGATAAGTATAGTCAAACAAGCTATAGCAACTCCGTCACTGGACGGAAGAAATTGCCGGCTCTCCATTATGTGATGATCGGGAAACAATGAGAGACAAAAAAAATCGTTTGATACACATGTGTTCGAAGTCTCATATCACGCAATCCGAGAATTGCAGCAAACATGAGTTACTTATAAGTCCAAATATATGGCAAAACGACACTGGGGGCGTTCAGCAAGACCGCGAGGCTCGTACGACTACCCTTTTCTTGCCAATTTAGGACTTTAGCTAGCTTACTGGGCCTTATCGAACCACTAAACGCTGCAATGTCAGCGTAGAATCTCATCATTGAAGAGAACATCTTTGCTGCTTGGAACGGGCAAAGGCAGGCCTCGCGTTACAACCTCCGTTTCAGATGGACAATGTGGGATGGCTTTGGGAAATATCAGAGACTACCCGCAGCTGTGAAAAGCGATAAATTACTGGCGCTGGGTAATATACGCAGAAATGTTCATTGAAAAGGTGCGAAGATGCATCCTGGCCCGGATATCGGGCGTCGAAGCTACTCGCCGTTTCAGAAATGATCGACGGCTAGCCGCCTGGTTTGCAATACAGGTTCCATTTGAAGGAACAAGTGAAAGGTGTCATTCAGTCAGAACATTTTCCCGTCCTTCCGTCGTCCCCCCTTCGGAGAACGGCAATTTTTGGTGAAATGTGATCGACAAACCCACCGTCTCTACAGATGTCCCTCCTACATTGGGCCAGCCTTGATATGGCGGGTTTGCACGAGAGTTGTGTTGCAATGCAGACATATGCTGAAGCTGAAATGCTTCGAAGTGAGGCAACACTGCCACAGTGTGAGATCTTACTCACCCGTCAAATACGACAAATTACGTCCACCTCGCTCCTATATTTCACGAGCGTGCCCACACGCCCACACACCCACCGACCTTTCTATCTCACTCTCCAATGCATATCAAATGCAGTCTGATGATTGAAATTTGAAAGCTCAATCACTTTTTGGATGAAATGGCGGTCTCACAGAGAGGAATCGATATAATCATCGTACTGAGTGTCACATTGTTCCTAGCTTCTACCGCGTTGACACTTCGCTTGACTGCTCGGAGGTTACGACGTGCTAGCTATGACCTTAGCGATGCCTTCGCCGCCACCGGCTGGATCTTGCTGGTAGCTCTGGTGGTACAGCTGATAGTGTGGGTAAACATTGGTGGAGGAGGTGATCATATATACACTTTGACAGCCGAAGAACTGAAGAACTTTTTCCTCGTGAGTCTACTGAAAGGGATGGGTCGGCAGCTCTTGTACAAATCAGCTCGCTAACAGCATCTGTGGCTCGCCAGCTCTTCTACATCAACCAAATCACCTACTTCGCCCTTATTCCGGTTCTCAAGATCTCAGTCGTACTGCTCTACCGCTCAATCTTTGCCGTGCGACCATTCATCCTCGCCAGTAATATCATGATCGGTGTGCTCTCAATATGGGGAACAGCAAACGTGCTGACAGGCATATTCCAATGTACTCCAATCGACAAATTTTGGAATCCTCTCGTCAAAGGCGTATGTATCGACTCGACAGCTTTCCTGTATGGCGTGCAGATACCCAACATCATCTTCGACTTCGTAATCCTTATCATGCCTCTTCCTATTCTCTGGAAAATCAAGCGGCCACTGAAGGACAAGATCGCTCTCACTGCCTTGTTCAGTCTCGGGGCAATTGGCATCGCATCCGGCATTGTTCGAGCCGTCACACTTTCGGATATTCGTGCATCCGATATAACCTGTTAGTACATGAGTCTCTCGAAGCTGGACATGATCCAAAGACTGTTTAATTCTGGAAGTTTTTTACTAATCAGAACCCGACCGGAAAGATACAACCTTCGGCGCCGCAATTTGGACTTCAGTTGAGCCAGCTGTCGTCATAATCTGTGGCTCACTATCAATTATTCGCGGCATGTTTCAAGCGAGACATACGACAAAACCGGCATCGAATGCTCACCGCCAGTCGGGATTCTCAGCCAAGCCCAGTCTCGGGGGAAAGACACTGACACAACTGAGTGACATCCAGCTCCAGTCCAACAACGAGAACGATGGGCACATGATGGGAAATTATAAAATCATTGTATCACACGAGGTGTCCGTGAGATCTGATGGGCGTTCAGACAGTCCTTGACAAGGCCGACAGTTCATTTCAAGTTTTCGGTAATTCGAGGGATTTATATAAGCGATGGAGTACGTGATGATATCAGAAGTCGCCATACCTTTGCTCTATATTCGATGAATGAGATAATGGCGCTGTATCGTAGCAAGTTAAGTTGGTATACCTCTTCAAGAATGATGGTAGTTGCTTTGAACATTCATTTTCCTCAATTCGCATATGAGCTTGACCTTGCAACTGTTCAGAAAAACTGGTCTTTGCATTGAAGTGGTGAGACCATAATCTCCTCAAACCTATGGGACGAAAGTAGTAGGCTGAGTGTATGACAAGAAATCCATGGCCTAGCAACCTGGAAGCGACAGGTGGTCACAACTTCGGTTCGGTCAATGCGACCACGACAAACAAGGTCGTGATCCGGGCTGCTCCGCGCTCATGTGAGACGATTCGTTACGAACCTTAACACTAGATCGTACGGTAACGTGAGACGCTTTCTCCACTTCAGCTGAAATGCTACGAGAACAGGTGTGCGCACAGTTGCATTAGATTGAGAAATCAGCCACTTTGACGCAATTTGAGATGATCGTCCACATTGCCCACAAGCCTCTTATCTCATGATTATGGCCCTGATGCGAGGCTGAGAAAGGCTGAGAGTGAAGGACAGGAAGGTGCAAAAGCTCAGCCCGGACAGAATTGCTGAATCTTTGTGTTGTGG
>JANIPN010099238.1:0-19279 GCA_027478595.1 Erythroxylum anguifugum
TACCGGTGCTACGGCAAAAAACCCGGTCTGCACGAATCAGCAACTCAAGGCTGATCTGGCCGACCGTCGACTCGACCGTGTCGCGGGCTCATCAACTGCCGTGATACGTTCTCGTTGCTCAGACCGTCGACTACTAGGAGAGGACGGTGTATCCTCGCGCTTGCGACGAAGCTGTAGAAATGCTTGACAACGAATAGATTCTAGGGACGTGCGTTTGTTTCATCCCTCTTTGCCCCAAGAATGCGGACGACCCAAGGATGCGACACGCCTGTCAGGGGTACTCCAGAACAAGATTGGTGTAACGCCCATCAGTATGAATGTATATCAACCTCTCCATGGTTGCCTCGCTGTGCTTATCTTCTATCAAGTTCGCAAACACTGATTTCTGACTCTGTCGCTTTCTACCAGGCTAGACCTGTCTTCACTCTCCTTCTTTGTTGCCCTTCTGCCTTCTGTCGTGCCTGGAGCTCGACTGTGTCATTCCTTGACCGTAAGAGCCTGTTTCCAGCCTTGCTCTTCCATTTACTGGTATGTCCGTGACCTTGCCCATTGTTCGTTGAGACAAATTTTAAGACTCGTCCTGGCCGGTGGTCCGACAAGCCGGAGCGATCTCGCGATTGGGCGCGATGCTGCGATGGGTTTCTACATCGTTCTTTTGGCGACACGTCTGAAGACGAATATTCCTCGTTCGTGGTGCTTTGAGCTGTTGCTGACTATAAATTGACAGCACGGGCAACAATCCCTTAGCTAGCGATATCCATTCCTTACACAAGCCTCTCCGCCGGTTCGGAGTCCTTGAACACTGCACAACATACCAGTTGACAACAAAAGCAACGACCAACTACCATGCTTTCCTTCAAAACTTTGGTAGCTCTGCTGCCGTTCCTCTCTGCCACCAGCGGCCACATGCTCATGAAGACGCCAATCCCCTATGGCCGGGGTGTCATTGACAACGGCCCCCTTGACCAAGGTGGCAGCGATTTCCCCTGCAAAAACATCTTCGATCTTACCGATCCAGTCGCCGATGTCAACCACATGGCTATCGGTGAGCCACAGACACTCAGCTTTACAGGTTCTGCTGTCCATGGTGGTGGTTCCTGTCAGATATCCTTGACCACCGACCTCAAGCCGACCAAACAGTCAAAGTGGATGGTCATCAAATCAATCGAAGGCGGCTGTCCAGCATCAGCTCCTGGCAACCTCAACAGCAACGACGACACGACTTTCCAATACACTGTGCCGGACGGCATTTCGCCGGGACAGTACACCATTGCCTGGACTTGGGTCAACAAAATCGGCAACCGTGAATTCTACATGAATTGTGGCCGCGCCGACATAACTGCCGCCAAGAAGAAACGTTACGCACCTGCTCCCAAGGTCGGCCTCACCAAACGCGCCGACTTCCCAGACATGTTTGTGGCAAACATACCAAGTGTCAGCAGCTGTACCACAAAAGAAAACTTCGATATCAACTATCCCAACCCTGGCGCAGATGTTGTAAGAGCAAGCAGTGGAAACTTTGGCGATCCTGACAACTGTGGTGCCAGCGGTAGTACATCGAGCGGCAGTGGTAGCTCCAGCAGCGGCTCCTCGGGCTCCTCAGGCTCAGTGGGATACTCCCCATCCCCACCGCGCCTACTCAGGCCCATACACTCAGCCATCTTAAAAAACACGTCGGTATTATCATAAATCCCGCCAAAAATCTCCTGACAGGGGCCCATCGCGAAGACGGGCACGTCGGTGAGCGAGTGGACGCCGACGGACTCGCCGAGCCCGAGGTTGCCGGGGACCAGAAACCCGCCCTCGCCGTCCTCCGGGTTGGCGACCCTCCAGTCCTCGTTCTCGGGATCCTCGGCGGTGGGCTGGCGCCAGGCGGAGCGGCGGACCTGGTAGTTCTCGCGGCGGTCGGGAGCGGCGGCGGTGCCCGAGAAGAGGGTGTAGCGCGGCTCCCAGGTGGAGGGGAAGTGCACCCCTTCGCCGTAGAACAGGTCGCCCGTGTTGATGTACTGGCTCAGGCCCGAGTTCTCGTAGGTGCCCACGGCGTTGCGCTTCTGGCGCTCGTTGGTCTGGGCCTGCAGGTACTGCGTGTCGACGGAGCCCATGACGTCGAAGCCGTGGCCGTGGTCCGCGGTCACCAGGATCAAAGTATCCTGCAGCACGCCGGCGTCGTCGAGGGCGGCGATCGAGGCCTTGACCGTGTCGTCCAGCTCCAGCAGCTCGCCCAGCGCCCGGTCGTAGTCGAGCGCGTGCATGCGCTTGTCGATCGATGCCGCTTCCGACATCATGAACCAGCCGTCGTCGCCGCTGCGCGCCTGCAGGATGTCGATTGCTTTGAGGGTCATTTCTTTTAGCCCGGGCTGGTTGAGGGCGTCGGAGCCGGTGCCGCGCGGGTCGTTTTCCAGGCCTTCGGTGGCTTCGGTGTATACCTGGGTTTACCGTCAGTACACGTTGCTTGTTGCTATTATCGTTTACATAGATTCGTCGCCGCTGTTTGGGCATATGGACCGCAAAATTCTAAAATAGAATGAATAAATGAATGAATATCTCACGTTGATATCGAGCCACGTCCGCATCTCAGAGGTTGTGAAGACACCTAGCGTCCGCTCGTCGTTCGGTGCATCCGCCAACTCGTCGGCATCGTAAACAACGTTGTAACCAGCATTGGCAAACTCGCGGTAGTAGTCTAGGTCGTTGTATGATTCACCGCCGAGCGATGAGTTGAAGAAGTTCTCTGCACCACCTCCAAAGAGCACATCGGGACCCTCCCATTCGGTCCAGGTGTAGTTCGTGATGCCGTTCAAAAACGAGTCGATGATCTGGGGATACTGGCTGCGCTCGCGCGTGTGTGCCGTGAATGCAGCAGGCGTAGCATCGGCCAGATAAGCCTTCGATACGATGCCGACGTGGCCGCCGTGGATACGGTGGAACAGCTCGGCGACGTTCTCGAACTTGGGGTCATCGAATGGGTCGGGGCTGGAGTCAGCCCACACGCCTAAGCAGTTGACGGTGGTCTTGTGGCCAGCGTACAGGGACGTGGCGCTGTTGGCCGAGTCTGTAATGAACGAGTCCATCGAGTGCGTCATTTGGTGGCCAAGCACCGGGAACTTGTCCAGCGCCATGCGAGACTGGTATTTACCGTTGGTGCTACGGTGACCGATGAGGCGTGCAGCCTGAGAATAAAAGTTAGCTAGCAACCCTCAACTTGCTGGATGGTAAACTTACCGTGATCATGTTCGTGGTCATACCGTCGCCAATGAATAGGAGCACGTTTCTCGCCCGTCGCTCTTCGCTCAGGTCTCGCACGACCCACGTGGCCACGGTCTCTTCGCCGCCGTTGTAGCTCAGGGTAGCTGTGTACTCGCCGGGCTCGCGGAGGTTGATTCGGCGGTAAGCGCGACTCGCGACTTCGACTAGAGAGGGCGTATCCGCGTCCTGGGCAAAGAGATCTAATTTGCTTGTCAGCTCCATTGCCTCCAACCATGCTCTTTCTGTGCTTTGGAAGCTCTCTGCCCGGAGTTGTATCCGATTGAAACTCCCCAGCAGTCGACGTACCTTCGTACCACGTAAAGTTCCAGTACTCGACCTCGGGTTCCTCGATACCGAAGAACTCGGTGACGGGCACACCGGACTGGCCATCGCGGCTGATGGTGAGACTGAAGTCGGTGTTCTCGTTGGCTGGGAAGTTGCTGGTGGCATTGGGCGCCGTACCGCCAGCTTCGGTGCCGTTTATGGGCGTGTGCACCTCGAGACGAATGTCGAAGTACTGACCAGCGAGGAAGTCAGACCTATTTAGGAACGATTAGACTTGTATGGCCGAATTTTAAGGCCATTATATGAGAGCTTGGAGTTCTGGGAAAGCTTACTGGTCCGGTGGGAAAACACAGCCTGCAATTGACAGCTTTGTTAGCAAATCTTTCCGTCGAAGAGCTAGACCTCGAGTTCGAGCTTCAGAGCGAGGGGAACCGCCAATTGGCTAGAAACCTACTTACCAAGGTCGGGGCAACCTCCGAGACGCTGGAAGGTCTGCGCAACGCAAGGCGCGACGAGGGCAGCAGCAGCAGCAGCAACAGCCGCAGCTGTTGTCGAAGTGAAGGACTTCATGATGCTATTGTCGACGTCGTCTTCGTGAACTCCTGCTGAAGCTCAAGAAGGGCAAAGACAGAGAAGAGGCGGCGAACAGAGGAATGCAAGCTCCATGGCTACATGACAAATAAATAATAGCTTTCTCTCTCCCCCCCTGCTCCTTTGTTGGCTCTATCCGAAAGTAGCTCCGTATCCGCGTAAAAAGCAAGGACTTCCCACCTCAAGACAACAGCCGGCATCAACCCGCATGGATGGGAAATTCTTCGGCGATTTACTGGCAGACCGGCCAGCTAGTTCTCGAAGATCGTCCAGCAGTCCCGCTCCCACTACTTCTTGACCCTTTTTGCAGCTTGTACTAGTAGCTTGCAGCGTGCAGCTTCGCGGCGCGGCGCGGAGTCAAAAATCCGCCAAGGAGCCAGGCCCATCGGCCCATCGCGAAGGAAGCAAAAACCCTCAAGGCTCACTAACTGCTGTTCTCCCCCTCTTCCCCGGCGGCAGTTCATCGCGCCCTGTCGCTACAGATCCTTCAAAGTTCCTGCAAATTGGCACCAGCACGCCAAGACGGAGAAGGCTGCGCCTTGGACAAGCACCTTCCCCCGCAGGCCCAGCGGGGGCACACGGCGGGCCAATGGCGGCGTCGCCCCAGAGTAGGATCCCCCAAGCATTTCCACTCTAGAAGCCATCGTCAGGCTTATCACGTTTATGCTTGATTGGCTCTTGTTGCTTACGGGGCACCTGTCACTTGGCGCACCACAGGGTGGTATGTAATTTGCCCTCGTTTGCCCCCCTCCCCCCTCTTTCTCGTGCCCGGGGGGGCAGAGTTTGATTTGCGTAGCCCATACTAAGTACGAATGTAGAACGTAATAATATAACTAGATGAAGCTTCGGAAAGGGAGTGTGTGTGCGTGTGTGCTGATTTGAGTCTTGTTTTGTACGAGGCCAGCATGCGATGTGAGCCGAGAAATGCATCCCTATTTGTGTGAGCAGTGTGAGCCGTATAAACCATCAGGTGGGGGGAAAGAGTCAATTACGCAGTAGTTTGCCCTTTTCTTTTCTTTTCTGATCCCGATGGATGCTAAGGCGGATCGCCTTCCCATCGTTGTACGAAAGCCCGGAAACAGATCAGGCCACGCACGTGGGGAGTCACACGGAGCTGGGTAGTTGCTGGTTCCACGAGGAAAACGTGCCTGTTTTGGCGATGTGGTTCGCTGGTGTATCGTCTTGGATTATTGATCTTCGCATCCGGAGGCGGTCGTACTTCGAAGTTACGTGGTAGATCTCGATTAACTAATCTGACTCGTCTACCCGCTTGATCGTTTATACTGCGACCGGAAATTAGTCAAAGGTTCGTACGAAAGAAATAATTAGGAATAATAATGAAGCAGGCCTGACCTGCTATGTTTTCGTAGAGGTGTGTAGTCGTCGGGGTGGGAGATGACGGTTGGTGCAGGTGGGTGTGGTGCGGCAGATCGACTGGAGATTCCAACGTGCAAAAACTGCCCAATAGGAGAAGACTCGATTTGTAACTCTTGTAAACGACAATGGACTTAAGAAATAGGGAACATGCGCAGAATGTCACCCCCCGAAGCCCCACTATGGTGGAACCGTTGACACTTGAGGTGTAGCAAGCTGTGGATGTCTAAGCTCAGTGAGATTTCTCCAGCTACACGGGCCAGGCTGATAACGTTATCCGGAGGCCAAGGCCCACACTTGTCTCAACACCAGCAATGAAATTTGTGTTCTTGTTGTAGGCTCTAAGCAAACAAGATCCACATTTCTTTTCGATTGCTGCACATTTTGTTGGTAGTATTCGATCACCTTTTAACTAGCGTATTTGGCAATCAGTCACCTTTTGCAACCTTCCAATCTCTGTGACTTGATTATAGCGGGTTGGTAAGACGTAAAATAACATCTGAAGTGTTAATGCTTCGCATTAGATAGCATATTGTAAAGTTTAACCGAGTTTTGATTGGATTATTGCAGAAAGTTAGATACTGTTTTTCATATTTATTCTAGTTTATACACATAAGCCCGTATCATTAGAGATTTATATTTGGACTCGTCTATGGACATTCGCCTTGTCCTTAGTTTGTTTGCTCATTTATTCGTTTATTTATTTTTGGTTACATCTTTACCTAATCACGACATTCGTACTGCTCAATTCAACAGATTTTTATTTGGCATTTTGCAATGCAGAAGTCCCAGAGTATATGAGGGTCACAAAAGAAAGCATAATATTAGTAGATCAACAAAAGCCGATTTATAGGTCAGCAAAGGGGACTGTGCAAAGGCAGCTGACATTACAGAATTTCAAAACGGAGCTAAATGCTTTGATCGGTAACATAAAAATCTCTTCATTTCGATACTAAATATTATTAACTAATTTATTATTTCACATCAATTATTTGCTAAACGTTTGTTCTGTTGATAACTTATATGGCGTTCCTTTACAATGATAGAAAGTTATATCAACGTTGTATAGCTAATCGAAGCTTGTAAATAATCAAATTGCTTTAAAAAATTCCTTAAAATGAAATTTTTTTCAGTTTGACTGCAATCAATACCATTTAAGCTGGTGCCTATCTTCTTAAAATTTAACTTTTTAGTCCTACTATCAAACCTCACCTAGCTTTCTCTAGCCCTACAATACATGTGATCTAACACTTGTAAGTTGGAGTTTGTTTCACTTTGCACAAACTTTGTTCCCTGAACCTAGTCTTCTGGAACATCCTTCACTTTAAAAACTTAAGCAGAGTCCTCAGCGTGTTAAGCCACTCAACTAATTCACTTATGAACTCGGACACTTATCATCTTTCACACCCAAAATAAAAAAAAAACTTCAAAGAAACATTGTACGATAATCACAATGTTCTAAGTCTTCATACAAGATAACGCATTCGAAAGAACTATCCGAAGGTGTCTTATCCTATGAATATTCATTAGGACTACACCGTAGAGCGTTACTTAGTCTATCTGACTCTTGCAGTCCGTTGCTACTGCTAACTTTGTGAACTACTCTAAGTTAAACGCAACATCTTTCGTCAAAATGAGCTCGGAAAAAGTCTGTCTCCCACGTCAAATAAGAAAAACATGCTGACTACTCTTGATAGGCTGTCGAGCCCGAAACCCACTATTTTGCCCACCCCTCTGATAAAATTATCCGCATTGAAGAGCATCCAAGTAAGGTTGTGTATGGATCAGCTCCCGAAAGCGCGCCCAAGAAAGTTTTGTTATGCAATGTATCTCGCAAGATTCTCATGGAGTCGTCTCCATTTTACAAAGCTATGCTTGCCCCTGAAAGCTCTTGGATGGAATCCAAACAGCGAGGAAACGTCGTGCAGGAGGCCAGTGCCAAAGCTGCAAAGTTCTGGTTCGAACTTGTTCACAAGATAATTCCAAAAGTCTCCGGGGTAGAGATCGAAGAACTTTGGGAAATTCTTCAAATCCATCATATGAAAGGATTCGAAATTGGTCTTGCCAAGTCTTGGTTCAGAAAATGGGTTGACAATGATGAATCGAAGAAGTCGAAGAAAAGACTGCTGTTCCCATACTACAAGTTTGACCATATTGAGGGATTTGCCGAGGCTACAAAAATTCTTGTATACCATTTTGCTGGACATTCAATGGAAGAGAATCCCACTTCATATCACCATCTTCACTTACCTAAGCAAGCAATCAGTAAGTTATTGTGCGCCATACTGTATTCCTTTTTCAAGAAAAATTCTCCAAGGTGCATGTAAACCTGACTAACAGGCGTCAAGTGGCACTAAATGCAGCTAGAGGAAGTCTACGTGCCCAGATTCACCGTGGGATATGGCAGCCATTTGACCGATTCCGAAATGCAACTTGTGATTGCAAAGAGAAGGCATGGTTCACCTACTCTAAAAGTATATGTGCGACAGGTATATGGCCGTTAAAGGAAAACGAGTCGAACCCTTCCATTGAGAATCTATTGAAAGCTCTTGAAACTTTCGAATACACACCACCCCCAGATGCTTGCAGAATTTGCAGAACGGATTTCGAATCTCTAGTTGAGGAGATTATATCAAGATCTCGGGACCATTTCGATGGACTTTGTCTGGACTGTATGGATATTAGC
Source organism: Erythroxylum anguifugum (assembly GCA_027478595.1). Lineage (NCBI taxonomy): Eukaryota > Viridiplantae > Streptophyta > Magnoliopsida > Malpighiales > Erythroxylaceae > Erythroxylum > Erythroxylum anguifugum. The sequence goes on from JANIPN010099238.1 coordinate 8,183, forward strand.
AAAGGGGATACGGACAAAGATTACTGGGAGCATGATATCGAAAAAGAGTGGTCCAATAGCTGTAGAATCAGTCATGGAGAACCCACATGGTACTTTTCTTACATGGGTAGAAGAGAGAAGATGGACGCCCATAAGGACAGAAAGAGGATGCATGCAATCAACAATAGCCTTGATTTCCCTTAGGCTACTCTACTAGATGCTGGATATTTCTGAGCTCCTTTATTCATAGTGGAGTTACTTGATTCAGGATGGCGGTTTACAAAGGCCTGGTTTGACAATCTGGGGGATGGATTGGGAGAAATCGGCGTCTTGTTCTAGAAATCGACCACAGTCGTAGTTTTAGGCTCTTGAACCTCCTTCTAAGATAGAAATCAGACGCAGGTTACGAGTCTTTATTTTAATCCACTCTATTGGTTCTATCTTTGTCTCTTGAATCTCCCTATCGCCCGGCTGCTGTATGACTGAAACATGCCTCACGACATTAACCTCCGCTCGCTTAGCCCCAATCACTTTCTTGAAGCTCTCATCGCCCCGAATTTTGTCCTTCGTTTCACTGTCTAAATTCACCGTTCTGTAGTCTCGCTCCCCCTGTGTGTCTTCCAGGATCGTAGCCATACTTGCAAGAGCCGTTCGCACGGCCTCAGCTAAAGGCAGCTTTACCGCGGGAACATCGTCTGCTGGGGAGCCCATGGATCATCTGAGGCAGAGCGGTTCAACGACTTTGCTCTCAGCCGTCGAAGAAGCAGCGCGGCTAACAAATCACCGGTCCCTAAGGAGAAACAATCGTACTTTGTTACTGAGATCTCGAAAGCTCTTGGTTCTCCAGTCGAGCGGCCTACTATGACGAACTTGGTTGCTAGCCACACTGACGCTCAGTCTCCACCACAATTATTTTTTGCAGCTAAAGAGTCTGGGCTCTACGACAATTGCGGGTATTTGAAATGTTTGCTATGCTTTTAAATAAGCCTTATATTTACTCTAAAATTACATGAAGCCGCTATCAGATGATCAGCCTCCTTGGGAACTTCCTCGACCACTCGAATTGCCAATAACTACGGTTGTAAGCGCTCTGATTTCCGAAGGCCCTAGATCATCGGGTAGGGGGTGGTTTGGTATCCTGTCTCCTGCTTCTATTTGCGTAAATGTTGACCCTTCGTTCCCCCGAAAAATTCTAGGTCGCGGCATCGATGACCCAGATGTTGGGCCTTCGCTAGGACCCGGCCTTTTATCATCCAGACCACGCTGATGCAAATCATCAATGTTTGTAAACCCGGGCGTTAGGTGCTCTAGGAATGGTTTCAAATGCAAAAAGCAAGACGAGATGATGCTCGAGCAGAAGATCACGTCCGTACATATGACTACTACCCAATACATCGCTGCATACTCTGTTCTACTACTGACTCTGGTCTGGAAGACGACCTTAGCAACAATTGCTGCAACGGAACTATTACTGGTCAGTAAGTTTGAATCCACTTTATATGACGACTTACAGCAGACGAAAAGCAAAGTAAAGGAGCGCCGAAGTCTTGTGTAAGAGAGATACACGAACCCCCGAGACAATTCCAATTGGAATAACTATAAGAATAATCTCCGTTACTCCATTCATAAACTCGAAAAAATTCCAGAAGACGGGCTGCCAAATCTTCAGTAGAGTCCAACGAAGTCCAGAGAGACTAACCTGATTGATACACCGGTCCTGCTCTCGACTATCCCAGGGATCCGGTAAAGGACATTGAAATGCAGTCGCAAATAGGCTAGCAACCATCCACGGAAGGATAAGAAATGACACCAAATGTATAGCATACTTGTACCCAGCACGTCGAGATATTATATACAGCAACACCACTACGGACAGCTTAACCAAGCATATTCCGGTGATATAGAGCAATTCTGCGGCGTAATGAGACTAGATATCGTCAGTGTTTTCTGGCTCGCGCTTGGTCTAGGCTATTGACTGTTACTGAACGTACCTTGAATAATACGGCTCTTGCCATGTTACCATGCAGTGCTTCTATATCTCTACCTAGTCCATTGAACGTAGCAACGGTTACCGAACTATAGTAGCCGATTGCAAATACCTGACCACAGAATTCAGTCATTCGCTTCCCCGGGCTATCTTGGTCTAAGAAAACATACCGCCGATACCACAATGAAACAGTCATCAAACGAGAGGTCGCGAATGATAGTGGCCTTAGTGAAGACCCTCACACAAATACCAAAGACCGTTACCGCGAGCATAGTCCATGTTATGACTCGAACTATTTCGCTATGGTCACCGTCATCAAAATCTGGAATAGTTCGTCTGAGGTCAATATCTGGCATGAGCCAGCGTCGGTGATCCATCGCTCATGGTTGCCCAGTACGAACACAGGAAGCTGGGTTACTAAATGACCGATAGATGTGGCATTTGAGCTATCGAGGCTGAAACCAACTTAGAGGAAACAACATGAGTGTTATGCCCACGGATAACGATGCAAAGGGCGCAAACCGGTTGAAGACAATCGAGGCAGCAGAAAGTTTATTACCCGTGCCATCCCCAGGCTTATCACAGGATGATGTGTCTCAGCGTCACGAAAGGTTGCGAACTTTGGAAGTCCAATTTAGTCAACACCGAGACAAATTGTCAGTAGGAGTGTGTATGTGCGCTGACATGCACATATCCATGTATGCTCCGGCCAATACAGGCTTTCCAGAATCTAAAGCAAAGTGTTCATGGACAGGGCAATTCTCCGACTGGCTCCTTCGCCATGTGGCGCAGAAACTCAATGCCTTCCCCTGGTGTATTGCGTAAGTATCGAGCCCACTAGATCGCCGATATGGGGCGTGATCAACTCTTGTTCGCCGTCAACGGAAACGCGGCGGCCAGGTCCACCCAGAGGAGAGTCGTGGCGGGGGAACCCATTGTCTGTTGCGACTTCAGCTCGTGTGGACCTGAAAGTCAAAAAAGTGCGATCAACGTGTTTCAAACGTTTTCTGCCAGGTCTCTGATTCCGTGAAGTTTCATGTTTCCATACGTCAAGGAAGATACTTCTGAAGATGGAACTTTTTTGCTATATCGAGGAGTTGCGACGAGTTGGTTCCCCACTTCACAAGCAAAGCACTAAGTGGGCATGTCATTAGCTGCCGTTCAGTTGCCCCACTTTAACTTTAACGCCCGGGGGATGAAACCTTCCCTAGCTCTTACAGCATGGCTGAGGGCTGCGAATCTTCGATCTTAGTGCATCTCCGGGCACTAAACACTACCAACTCCCAGGTTATGGCGTTGTCCAATAGCTTGATCTATGTCTTTAGGCAAAGCATAGGCGATGGGGAAGTGGCATGTGTGCTTGTTCGCCCTCCATCGCAACATTCTAGAACCCGAATGGTTGTTAGGCGGTTGCTTTAGGTAACTTTGCTTCGTTCTGTGTAACCCTCCACGAGAGTATGGACAATTGGTAGATGTGGGCTCTTCTATTCAACAAGTTATCTCTATTGAGCTTCGAGAAGCTAGAGGAACTGCCATGTTCTCTGTGCGAGACGGGGCGCCTTGCGTTGGCTACGCAGCAGATAGAGACCAAGCGCTCTCTAGCGTCTCAAATCTCCCAGCTAGACCATACTACGCTCTTTAGGCTCAGCAAGCGGCCTGCCTTGAAGGTTCGTGCATCTGAGGACAAGAGAAATCCTCATAGCCTCTTTAGATAGCTAACAATAGTCCTATAGAGCACCTTCGGTTTCGCCTCGATTCTGGGGTTCTCTGCTATGATATCTATTGACTGGAATGGGGCTGCAAATGTACGGATTTTCAAAATTAGTAAGGGGCATTTGCTGACCTTACCAGAACGATTCGATTCGGCCTCTCCAAGTATATATCATACTCCAAGCTACAGACGCGGAGCTAACACGCACAAATTAAGTGGTGGACCAGCAGGCTTGATATTTGGATTCAGAATGATCTGGTTAGCCATTCTGTCTAGAAGGTTCGCGCCCCAAAATGGAGGCTGATGAGATGCTCTAGGCTTAGATGCTTGTTGTCACATGTTACAAAGGGCGAGCTCACTTCCATGGCTCGGTCCTTGATCTAAACAACCATCGTATGCCTTGAGGTAGATACTCCACACTATGGCTTCCATACCGCTATGCGATTTATCATGAGACAATTAGAGGCCTACATGCACATTCGCCATCACTCATGTTCGTTGCGTTTTAAAGATCGTTGACGCCATTTACACAACATCTGAGAATTCACAAGCGCGGCTAATCTTTTCCGATAAAGTTTTAATTGTTACCCATATGAACTAAATCATACCTAAAGTTTGAATAGGCAATTTATGAATAAAACGAAATAAGCACCATTGGGGGAAAGCAACGCATATTGACCTAAGCCAAGACTGCAATGTAATCCCAAATACAGATGACAAGAGGACACACCAATTATGATAAAGTAAAAATATGCTGAGTATGGCTTCAGCTGATAATTTGACTTCAACTCAGAGCTCGTCTCCGTCTCAGACCCTGCGACACGCTTTAGGGTCCTACTAGTTGTAATATAGCAAATATATGCCGAAAGTTCGACTTCATTCAAGACCTGCATTTTGCCTTGCGCGCGCTGTGCCGTAATGACAGGTTAGTGTAGCTGCCTTCATGTTAGATTTTGCTCAGCGTGTCTGCCTACTTTACCCTATGAACTCTGAGTTCCGGTCAACCGACGACGCTTATAACAACACAAACGTTTCAAGTAATGCATGACCACGAGGGATACCATCTTAGAAACAAAAATATATATGAACTAGTTGAGTAAATGAGAGTGTTTATGTTACATCGTACCTTACGGTCAGCAGCCGCGACAATCGCTTTGGAGGGGGGATTGACACTTCCGCCCCGCAATTCCTTCAATTCTATTTTAGACATGCCAAGTACTCAAGGTTTCCTACAACATTGAATCCGGGCGTCCATATTTCTCAGCCTGATCAGAATTGACCCGTGTACGTATTTTATTAGTTGAAATACTCCTCCGGGGTTTGACTTCCATGATTGCATAAGGTATCTAGAACATACTAGTGGATAAATTTCTCTCCTTGCCTATCACATCACAAACGAGACTGGGTTCTTTAGCCACACTTGTCCAATATTAATCTAACGACAAGCGGCCAATAAGACCTGAACTTTTAGGACATCACAATGGTATTGGCTCTTGGGGATATGCTCGGCAAAGTTCCTCGTCTTAGGGGTCCTCTGAATTATGGTTACTGGAGGGCCAGCATGGAATCGTTCCTAAGCGGCCCGAATTTGTTGTACGTATTGAATGAGCAAAATGTGAATAGAAACTCTCGAACAAAACGCGACAATGCTCGAGTCCTAGAGTTCATTGTCAGTGTGGTTGAAGATCAGTTGGTACTCGAAGGCATACAACTAGCGCGGCAAGCATGGTACACACTGGAGGCAATATATGGCTGTAAAGTTTGCACGAGGCTGTCTCAAGCTCCGATGTCAATAACTACTCGCCCTGTAGTGTATTATCAAAAATCAGAAGTTTTAGGATGCGTTATTTGTAGGTCAATTTTGGACGGGGTCCGAATTTATGCCCCAAACTGGCCAGGAACTCTGTCGAGCGAAGATCCAATTCACCGGAGCGATTGGGGCGCAAATTCCAATACTAAACGCATCCAAGTAAGCAATGTCAAAAGATTACAGAAATCCCAGAGTCAGGATAGTTCCCAGGACCAATTTTTAGCGTTTGCGATGATCTCTCTTATTCAGGCCAATGAGTCCACTCTAGCTTCCTTTGGAATTCGAATGAGTCCAGATAGCCTTGTGGGAATTTCGGCGGACGATGAGGTGTCGGTAACTCCTGGTTGCTTTCCATATCTCGTTGAAAGATTCGTAGATCGTTGGATTACCGACTGTATAAGCAGCCACCACAGACTTTGTTTCAAACCAAGTGCTCTGTTTATTCCTCGTCGGCTCATAGATGTTGGATTGGACGGCTCAAATCCCCGACTGAAAGAGTTTGACACAGAAAAGAGCGGTTCTAGCTCAGGCGGTGTTAGACACTACGCGACTTTGAGCTATTGTTCGGGTACGGAAAAGAGTACAGCTATTACAACCAGGAGCAACTTAAAACAACATTGTCAACAAATAACTCTATCATCGATGCCTCAGGTAAGTCGGAGACGTTCCATATCGTAACTTCTCGACAGGAACTAGACAGCTGACATTGAAACACCCTACAGACTGTTCAGGATGCTATCACAGTTTGTCGAATTCTGAACATACCGTACCTTTGGGTTGATGTCTTTTGTATCATACAAGACGACTCTCGGGAACAGGATTGGTACAAAGAGTGTGGCAAAATCGACCACATATATTCTAATGCCTATCTGATGATAGCTGCAGACGTCTCGACAACAATTCGATCAGGATTCTTTTCCGACCTCGGAGAAGATTGGAAGAGCTTTGAGACACACCGTCCCAATAGTGGGCAAATTCTTTACGCTCAGGTGAGAACGTATGACGATGGAAGTAACCCTTCATCATATCGGGACTATGTCAGCGCCATCACAATGTCACCGCTGGCCAAACGCGCCTGGACTCTTCAAGAAAGGATTCTTCCATATCGCATCCTTCATTTCACTGCACTTGGGATGATTTGGGAATGTAATAGCCAATGCTCGTACCGAGACCATCATAGCTCAGTTGATCTACTTAATCTAGAAATCCTTGCCAGCAAGGCATTGAAAACGGCGAGACTCAATAAGCTCCACCCGTGCTTAGTGAACGGCTCTGATTTCTTAGCAAACAAACTGGCGAGCCGCTATGAAAATGCACCTGATGAAATTACGCAAATGGCCTCCGATATTGATTTCTTTCTTACCAATGGCACCGACTCAGCATTATACCATGTGTGGAAAATCTTTATCGTACAATATTCGCAAAGACAGCTGGATAGAAAAGACCACAAGCTTCCTGCAGTTTCTGGCCTTGCAAGTTTAATGGCAAGCTCCCTGAATCTTTTCGCGGGCTCGTACTTGGCTGGGTTATGGAAAGATGACCTTGCAAGGGGTCTTTTGTGGTATGTCGCTGGTCCAGCACAACCAAAGAGGCCATCAGCATACATTGCTCCGAGTTGGTCATGGGCATCAATCGATGGAGCTGTCATGTACTTTATGGATCAGTATCAATTCAAATTCGAGCAAGAAATCCGCGTCGAGCTTGCCGGCTGTCTGAGGACATCAGGATTTTATTCAACCGGTAGCGTCTCTTCTGGACGCATTGTTCTTACTGGACAACTTCAAGAAGTCGAACTAGACGTTGAAACAGTATTAAGACTAAATAACGAGTGGGAAATATCATCGGAGTACATCGTACGAGCAGGATATGCCCGTCATGTCCATCCAGCCCAATTCACCTGGGTACGAGGACCGGGCTACGGAGGAATTTGCAGGTACGAAGTATTATGCGATGAGAAGATAGTCACGAAATCCAACGAGTCACTATCAAGTGAGTCAAAGTATTATTGTTTGTTGATTGGGTCCCACTACAGAAGAGGCTCCCACAGATCGCGGGTTTGGTGGCTTGTCATTCAGTGGCTACCACTGGAGCAGGCTTACAGACGGATAGGGATCGGATATTATCATATGAACATAGAATACTGTCATCCGTTATTTTCCTTTGCAAAAGAAGAAACAATTACTCTCATCTAACCCCGCAGTCTAAATACCAAACGTCCGTTCAGGCATCCGCAGATCGCGATATGTTCTGAGTTTGATCTAGAGAACAGATATAGGCGAGTGTGCTGCTAGTCACGAACTCGAGTATCGAATTGGTCAACCATGGTTCATAAGATGATCAACATCAAAGGTCTCATTCATAGAGAGTGATATACATTAGATACAGTCATACAATTCAAGACAAATAGCCATATGTCTCTTGATCAACCATCTCCTACGGAGTCTCATACGGCGCCGTCGCAAGCCCAATAAACCAATTCAGCACGGAAAACGGCCTCACGGGCTCCGCAGTCTCATCCCCAACCTGATATGGCACGCCTGCAAACCTGTCCGCGATCCAGTCCATCCACAGCGGCTGCGACGCCGTCAGCGCATCCACATGGCCCGAATCGACCAGAGTCTCGAAGGTGATCTGACTCCCTGCAAACGTCCTGCGCACCAGCTTCACGGAGCTGAAGGTACTCTCGAACATCAGCGCCGCATCCGCCGTGCCATGTGCAACAAACAGCGGGCCGGAAATCGCCTTCCGCCCCGTCACAACAGCCTCCTGCCAGTCCCACAGCGCCTGCGCATCGCGCCAGTCCTCCCGGATCAACCCCTCCGACCCACCCAACAGCGCCGCCGTCGCACCCTGACACGCCCCGCACCCAAACACCCTCCCAAGCGCCTCCTCCCCCTCCGCCGTCGCCACATCCCCAACCTCAAACTGCCCCCGGTACAAATCCTGCACGCCCGGCGCCACGCGGATCACAAACCCGGGCAAATTACCCGTCATATCGTCGAATATCCGCGTCACCGGCGCGACCGCCACGGCCCCCAGATAACCCTCTACGGGGCTCACAGCCTGGCGCTCGGCAACGGCCCACGCCGCCCCGCCGCCCTGCGAGTGGCCCGCCACCACGAAGTCGCGCGACAGCTCCTCGGGAAAGGCCTCGCGCGCGGCCTGCACGGAGTAGACGAGGTCGTTGGCGTGCGCGGGCGAGGCGAGGAACGGATGGATGATGGGCTCGTCGCTACCAGGAGTGCGCGAGACGCCCAGCCCCGCGTAGTCGGTTGCTACCACGACGTAGCCCTGTGCTGCGAGCGCGAAGGGCGCGAGGTAGTGCTGCCACAGGTTGCGGATGTTGGAGGGCGCGCAGGCGGGGGCTATGCCCGAGCCGCCTTGCGCGTAGGCGACGATGGGGGCTTTGGAGTCGCTCGTGGAAGTACGGGGGCGCAGCGGCCAGAGGATGAAAGCTGAGACTGGTACGGTGGTATTGAGCAGGGTTTGGGACTGGTAGATGAAGCGACTGACTGAGGTGCTGGGCGGGATGGTGTACTGGGTTATGTTGGACACGGCTTCGAGCTTAAGGAGGGTACCTGGCGCGGCGGAGGCGGGGTCTGCGAGGGTGTCGGAGCCGTCGCCGGAGAGGGAGTAGAAGGGGTCAGAGGTGGCGGGTCCGTGGACGTAGTTGGAGCGTTCGTAGTCGAGGGCTTCTTGGACGTCCGGCGAGATGTTGTCGCAGTTGCTGCTTTCGTATTGTCTTGCTTGGAGGATCTGCCAGCTCCCCGGTGCGGGTCCGGCGAATACGCCCGCCGCAAGTGCGGAGAAGATGATGGCGGCGGCGAGCATGGCCGTGGTTGATTGTTTTTTTCGGGGCAAAGGCAGGCTTAGAGACCCGGGCTAAATGGAGGACACAGCTTGTATGCTGGGCCGCCCGGATGGAATGTAACTTAAGTCACGGGCGAACTCACAGGAAATGAGCCTGGGCTAGTGTCCCTTATATATTAGAGTTCTAGCGTTGTAGCGGTGTAAGTGGATGTTGCTAGCGATGACACGGCTCACCGCCCTAACCAAGGGGAGAGGCTAAGAGGTTAAGACTCCTACTGGCGGGCTTAAGCTTTGCAACTAGTGTCAGTAGCCTATCCCGCGTGCAATTTTACGGCGGGGGCTTTTTATCGACAGCGTGATACAAATCATACAATAATACCATTAGTTAATTAAACTACTGACGGCAATAATGTCAGACCTGAGTTTACCACCGTCATTTGCAAGATCTACGATCTGTACCGCCGGCCTACTAACTGTCAAGTCAATCGAATCCACGGTACAGTACCCCTCCATTGTATGCCAAATCCTGCTTACTAGTAACTCAATACACTTTCTAGGCTGGTATGGTAGTTACTCATTCCAGCTTACATATGCGTGACTATACTTTCCATATTGGGGTACCCTTGGAGAGAGATTTGTTCAACCCCGCACTGCACTTTGACTGTTTATTTCTAGAGTCGGCATCAACTAAAAATCAAACAAACGGAGTTGTGCAGTCTCAAACATACTTCAACGATTGTTCTCTAAGCAAAACTCGTTGTTCCCTCCAGGTGGCAGGAACATTGTCTACATTCATTGTTCTAGCTAGCCATCTTTCATCAGACAGTTTCATCAGACAGCTAGCTATCTTCTACGCAACACTTGAGGCATATTTCCATGAAAGCATGCGGTATCACTCGTTCATCTAACTTCACTACCATATAGCATGCTAGGAATTGATTGCAACGCTTCATTCTTTCTATAGGCCTGCTATAGACCTGCTATTTCATAGACCTGCTATTTCAAAAGTTTGTTACCTGCGTGCTAGTCATCCCTAAACCTAGTCATCCATCAACATGCCCCAAAAATACTCGTGGGCCACATCAAGAGAAACAATACTGAAGTCTTGACGCCCTTCACTCGTGAACAGAAAATGCACCTGGCTCCTAGCCATTCTCGCATCAGACCTCTCATTTCGAGACCCAAACTTCCCCATCTCTCCGGTTAGACGCAACATTTCCCTCTTGATTTCTTGCCGTTGAGGCTCTACACCGGATAGATACATCTCGTCCCTCTCTAGCCTGCGCTTCAAATTTCGTATAACCTGCCTTTTTTTCTTAATACTCCGCTTCTCGCGAGACTTACCTCTGCCTTTTGGCATACTTTCTACCCTACTCGCTTCTTCCATAATAGATCTTTCGAGACTGGGGAGGTATTCCTCGGCAAAATTCTTCAATTGATGGCAGTCGATGGATTTCTGCACCAACCCCCGAAGCTTGGAGAACTGCTGGAAGAATTGGAGACGAAGAATGAGCGGATCATTCGAAGGCAAAGCTGCGCTAGCCATGTTTTCAGAGTTGAAGATGTTGGAGTCGAAGATGTTGAATGGCTTAGAATTTTGTGGTCGAGAAATCTGGTTAATGTAATGTTGCTTTTCTGTGATGATGTTCTTACCTTCGAGGAGCAGGGCCGGTGTTTATATGGTCTTCTTACACGCTCTTTGTTGGGTCCATCAATCCATCTTCTTTGCTATCCCTTTCAAAAGTTCATCAAGAATACTTTATTGTGAACAAAGAACTCTTTGACTTAGCTGGCTTTATG
>JANIPN010099338.1:0-19278 GCA_027478595.1 Erythroxylum anguifugum
GGCGAAGGGAGCAGGGAAACGCACGCTGTCGGCGAGCCAGTTGATGGTCGTGTAGTCATTGTAGGGGAGGCGGTCGCCGGCTGGGGAGATGCTCAGGGCATGCTCGAGGTTTTCGATGTGCGCGGATATGATCGAGCTGAACGGCTTATAGTCGTGGCTGCTGTTGTTGTTGCTGGGAGCCGCTGCATGCTGGTTTTCGAGCAGGGCGCTTTGTTCGGTCGGTTCTTGCGGGGTTTCATCTGCCATGGAGGTCTGGGTGGTGGTTGAGGGGAAGGAGAGGAGGTTGAAGCTATTCGGACAGAGCTGGCTTGGAGTTTTAGAGACATGGTGACGACATATATTGGAAGTATATAAATGCTACTACTGCTGCAGCTGCTCTATAAGGCCGAGATAAGAAGATTGTATGTGTTATCGTCCATTACGAGCCAGTAGCAGCTGAGGGATCGGCGACTCATGATAAGAGCCTTAAGGGGGCTTGCTACTACAACAGGAAGTGCGGGGGGCAGAGGGCGGGGGGTATTATTATTATGCTCCCCCCCCGGCAGCCCTATGTTTCAGCAGTTTCGTTGTTGGATTGTCGCAGGTTTGTTTGACACGCCACTAGTCGTTACTTCCTCACTAGTTCTATCTCGATAGTTATCTAATTATGGTAGGTGCGAACGGGGCTCAAGCCCACTTAGCTTCTTTTGGTGGTTTCTTGAAGGATATTATTGTAAATCGACTATACGAAACGATTATCTTCTTTGCTACGTTTAATGACAAATTACGTTGTATTCGGGTGGAAGGGAGCCTTGTTGCGGAATCTAGATTTCTCGTGTTCGCCTTGCGTGAGGCCATGTGCGCTATTTATGCAATCGAACCTGCTCCCGGGTGCATGTAGAGTTGCATAATCACTGCTTGGAGAAGGCTGTGAGAAATCTTTTACACCTAAATCGTAGCCTTAAGAAAGCTTATCGTACCTAGCTTTTAAACCCCATTTCTTCTGCTCCGCCAACAACCCGACATTTTTGTCCATGAATGTTCGCCAGCAGCAACTACCATGGCGGGCCACAGGCCCAGACTGCCCGCAGAAATCCTGATGATGATAATCGAGCACAGCGCGTTAATCTTCGAGGATGATCAGCTATGGTTCGGCCTGTCACGGGTGTCGAGGCTGTTCCGCGAGATGGTAGAACGGCACCTTATGAGCCGCGGACCCGAACAGGCGCTGTACTCGTGGCTGGGCTTGAAGCAGGACCTCGGATCGCTGTGGGGAGACTACATTCCCAGGCTGCCTGATGGTAAGATGGTATCCGTGCGCCAGTCCTACCTCGACTGCACCAATCTTACGTTCGAGACCGTTCGGGTCGTGTTCGACCGCTTCGATCCCGATAATAGGTACATTGCTCTGTTCAAGGAAAGGACGCTGAGGAGGATGGCCGAGCTGAAGCGCATGAAGGTACGAGTAAAATGATACATGCTAGAAGAAATTGTAACTGAGCAAATCGCCTTGTAGGAACAGCTCGAATTCTACCTGAACCCGAACCTAGAGCCCTACGCCTGGATTCCTGCGGCACCGACCGTGAAGGTCATAAGATACTGGAGCGATGGATATCATAGTAAAAGCCGCACTCTAGACCTAGGCGCACATTATTGGAGTAATGAGAGCCAAAGCAAAGAGTATATGGTAGATCTGGGCACGCCCATGATGGTTACTATCGATGTGGAGGCCGATGGGGAAATGGGTAGGCTGGTAATTGGGCACGACTGGCGCCATATCTGGACGGTCAAATGTGCTCCGTTCAGGGACGGCTACATTTATCGGCACTCCGCCAGAGAAGCTAGAGAAATGCTTATGCGGAGACAGCCGGTAGGACGACAACCTGGAGGGAGACAACCGGAGGAAAGACAAACCGGGGGAAAGCAAGCCGGAGTGAGTGACAAGGTCGAACGCCGATGGTCGAGGCGCCTCGGAGACCGAATCAATCGTTTGGTCAGTGTCAAGAAGAGAAGATCCAAATATCGTGGGTAGACCATAAAAATAAAATTACACATCGGTATCTAGGAAGAGTTCAGTCAGCGAAATGTTGGAACTACCTGTGAATATCACTTCCAGTCTATAAAGGAAGTCACGGATCAGGCTGTCGGCTATGGGATCGGAGACTTAGAGCGGGAAGGGATCAGGGCGAGCGACATAGGGATAGATCAGCTTCACGTTTGCGACTATGCTGCCACTCCAGCGCTTTGCATAAAGAGAGGATCTATCCTGCGACTGACTACGGGAATGAGTGCATGACCGAGTTCAAGCATTTTTAATTCTTACAGGCTGATGCACTCGGGTTGAACCATGGCTGTTAATTTGCCAAAATGGACGAGATATATGGTAATTTTTGATTTATCAGTAACTTGCTTTGATTCGCTTACTAAAATATATATAAGCTACCGAGCCCCAGGATCTAATTTGGATTAACAATACGATCATCATTCTTATTAGTATACTAGCTAGGGGGGATACATAGACAATTAAGGAGAAGCTTTGGGATCATGTTAGACAAGATAATCCTCACGTTTTGGCAATTGGTATGGGGCCTGCGGACGACAGGCTCAAGGGCCATTCAACATGATGTGTTCTACTGACCCGTCTTGTTAATCTATTTGTACGTCGTCTCGTGTCTTTAGAATGAGAGGAATGAGCTGGCCACCCAAACGCCATGGCACCTTGCCATCCTCTCCATCCTCACTTCGAACCTCCCCTTGCCATCACCTACAATTTAGTACTTGCATACTAATTTTGTATTCTCTATCCTGTAAGCTACAAATTCGCACTACGATATCAAATTCTTGGATGACAGGTTCTCCTGGTTTCAAGATCATTACACTATCCACAGTCGGCTGACCACCAGGCTTAGAAGATATCAGCAGGACTTTACCACTCGGTAGTGCGCTATGGACCACTCCTTTAGTTACAGACTCGACAATTTGAAGACTAGAATCCGGATATCTGGCCGTCGTGTCGATAATTCTAGGGCGGTGATCGTCCGAGTTGCAATCTAATTGAAATGTGTAAATCCAACAGTCCTAGCAAACTTTAACGGAGGTAGAGTAATACTATTTGGAACCAGAAATATGCAGGTACGAATATGCATAGGCCTAGCAATATTGTGAGACTCGTAGTAGCTAGGGGCAAGTTTTGCACCGCACGCTCCGACTATACAAGCTTCGAACCAAACAAATTGCGGATTTCTAACCTTCCTTCTTATCAAAGTCAGTGAAGATGCGTATTCGTACTCTATTGCGTATTCTTGCCATGCCGAGACTACCGGCAGTATGCCCTCTCGAGCTATGGCCAACTTGCAGCCCAGGAAGTCCTTCCGTCCTACCTACGCTACTTCCCTGAAAGTGACGACCCTGACGACGATGATCCCGAAGATGAGCCTGTAGACTTCGAATTGCACGTTTTCGATGTCTTAAGGTTGATTTCAGGCGAAAGTAGTTCTGATGGGGCAATTGGAGCCGTCGTCGGAAGCTTCGTCATCGACAATCTTGGTAAGTTATTCATCCATCACGTAGCCTCCTATCCTTCAACACATCTACAATATCGGGGCGGAAACTAACCCAACCCCTAGACTTCGGCGAAAACATGGACACCGACAACCCCGACCGCGCCCGCTGCGCAAACAGCCTGGCCTACACGCAGACCGACGACCTCGACGGCCGCGAGAAGATCCACTTCTGCGACGAAGCCTGGCAACGAGGGCGTCTCACAGACATCGACTGCGCCGCGCTGGACCCTTTCCCCAGTACCAAGATGGACACGTTCGAGCGCATCGTGCTGCACGAGATGACGCACTACAGCACCGTCGGCCCGGCCACCTCCCTGGCCGAGCAGATCATCGACGTGAACAACAACGACGACCAGCCCGCGTACGACCCGGAGCGCGTTCATGGGCTCGTTGACCCGGCGCAGGACGACCAGGTTCTTTTCACCGAGATCAATGCTGATAGTTATGCTTGGATGGCGCTGGATGCGAGGGTCAGTCGATTTTGCGGAGAGAGGCCGGTGGGCACGCCCTGGGAGGGCTTTTTCACGCAGAATCCGCCGCGGTACCGGGGGTAGTATGGTGAGTGAGGGTGCTGAGGGCCTGCCTACTCAGAATCAGTACGATCAAGGAAAGCATGAACCATGTCCCACGGTGTATATAGTATTTTGTGCGCCTGGAGTTTCATTTGTACTGGAGATAACGCGCGTATTATAAGTATGAGCTATTATGTTTTGCATTTTATGGAGCTTGTATGAAGCAAAATTTTGTACATAATTAAATATATAGATTGCCATTTCAACCATTCACTAGATACATTGTTCAAAAGACCCTACCATGACAGTTTAGCAAATAGTGTTGCGGCCATCTTGCCGACGATGTTACCAAACTTACAAGAAGCAATTTCCACGGGCTGCCAGCGCGCTGACCATAGGACACACAGCAAAATGTCTAATAACAAATTCTGCTTCATAAGATCTGTTTAACATCAAGGATTTGTATGTTTATCGTGTTCTTCAGAAGTTAATCCGGTAGCAAGAAGCGCAAGGGCTGTTTCATTGATGAATACAAATCAAGCCTTATGAGATGAGGACTCGGTAACTTTCGATGTCAAAATTCTATTTCGAGTGATTATTAATCTCGGCAATTAACTTCATGGAAGAGATTTAACTTTTTGGTATTTTAAGTTTGTGCTACGCTCTCAACCCGTTGTCTACTTTCTGAAACCTCAACTTGCTGTAAAATATTTCTCCTTTTATTCATACTCTCCCCACTATGAATTGTTTATTTTTATTTGTATGTTTGTTTTTCTGTTCTCGTTCTTCTATTTATATGTTTCTATTTTCACACCTATTTTTACTTTTTTTCACGCTAATCTAATTCCACGCATCTAATATCGCTCAACAACTGTTTCTTAGCCGAACAGCCCACCAAGATCCTGTAGAGGTTTCGAATAATAACAACGGATTATACTATTATTATATTATTGAAGTTTTTGATTATTTACCTAGGTATATTTCTAACCTTAATCCCTATCCTCTGACTCCGGATCTCGGCTCTTCCACTCCCAGAGCCGAGATTCATGACAGTCCATATACCGCTAAAGTGCGGCAAATGCTTGGTGGCAGCTGAGTAAGAACCGCCGCCTCAAGGATCGGGACCGAATCAGAGCAGGAGTAACGACCTGGTGTCAACACCAAAGCAGTAAATGCCGTTCGCGCTAAGTACTTACTTTACCCTTCCTCTACTAGATAGAGACGAACGCCGTCCACCCATCTGCACACTATCCGCGATAACCCGAAAATAGTTCAACGCTCCAGAAACCTAAGATGCCACTATAGGACCCCTATAGGCCGGAGACCGGAGATCAGCTAATATTTTCCGTCCCACAACATGATGCTCTCCAATGCGATAAGTCGCCGTGATATCCGCGAGATGGCGACAAAACCTCGCTATGTATATATAGTCAAGGCCTTTGGCAGACCATTGAGTCTCCAATTCCAGTCCATCAACAGCATACCATTCCATACAGACCCAACACCTCTAATACTCTACACCACAGCAAACACCCATCACCATCACCATCACCATCACCATGGCCACGACCACCACAACCTCCTTCCCCGCCCCTACCAACGGCCACAGCGCCTCAGACGCCAGCAAAGCCTGGACGAGCGCATCCCAAGCCTACCTAGGCTTCATGCAAGCCTTCACCACGCAAGCAACCTCCCAACTAGTCCGCGACACCGCCCTACTCGCCCCCTACACCCCCACAAGCCGCGTCCTCGACAACGGCAGCGGCTCCGGCAGCCTGACCTTCTCGGTTCTCGCCGTGGAGCCCTCGACCCCCATCCTCGCCACGGACGTCAGCCAGGGCATGCTGGACCTGGTCGCGGCGAAAGCACCGGAGAACGTGTCCGTGCGCGTCGCGGACGCCATGGACCTCAGGGGCGCGCTGGGCGAGGAGGACGGTGGGGACGGGGTGTACAGCCATGTGCTGAGTAGCTTTATGGTGCAGTTTACCCCGGAGCCGTGGACGCCCGTGAGGGAGATGCGCAGGGTTTTGAAGACCGGCGGGGTGTTTGGGCTGGCGAGCTGGGGGTCGATCGATTTCGCCGACGTTATCGAGGTGGTTGCGAAGCGGCTGGATCCCACGCTTCCGTTTAGGCTGGGGTTGAATCCGCTGTGGCCGACCGACGCGGAGGGGGTCAAGAAGTGGTTGGTGGCGGAAGGGTTCGTGGATGTCGAGGTGCAGATGCTGAGGATGGCCATTCCGCAGTCGGTCGAGGTCATTGTCGATTATTGTTTTGACGGCGGGAATCCGGTTGCGCAGGCTTTTTTGGATACGTGGAGGGAGGTCGGGAAGGTCGATCTTATGAGGGCGGAGGTTCTCAAGGCAGCGCGGGAACAGCATGTACAGTTCACTACCTCTGCGGTGCTGGCTGTAGCGAGGAAGGCTTGAATTACGGGGCTAGATTTAGCATGACTAGAGAGTAACTTTGATACAATGATATATCGTTAATTTAGAAAAGTACCTGGCTTGTGTTTCCAGTCGTGATGCTACTCGGAAGAAGTGATTTGAACCTCTCTGCACCACCATCTCCTCACGGCAGTACCTCAGAATTTGATGTCTTCATTCAAAAACTTGCCTCTAACATCCGTAAAACAAATTTGGATGTGGGTACTGTTTGTTCCATGGTCTCATATGTAGAGTTAGGTTTGTACGAAGTAACACTGCTTTAGATATTTAAGATGAGCCATACGATGGTTTGTAAATAAAGCAAATACGTAGGATACTTGCTCAGATTTTCTTTTAAAATTTTAGCGTTTTTGTTGCCAAACTGGGTGATTGTGTTCTGCCACCAATGATTGGACGAGGCATCTCCCATAATGTTCGGGCGTTGACATTCCCCGCTCCACCTTGAAAGTGACAGATATTATCAAGTGTATCATACAAACCCCAATGCAAAAGCTTCAAATAATATATGTCTGAGGTAACCAGTACTATACGCGCGCATGGATCCACTCTCTGCTGCAGCATCTGTGACTGGCATTTTAGCCGCCGCCGCTAAAATCAGTCAAGTCATATCCCGGGTGACCAAGAAGTTCAAGGACGCACCAGAGAGTGTTCACAGCATCAAAGTTGAGGTGGATAACTTCCGGATAGTACTAGAGCAACTCCAAAATCTAGTGCTACGAGACACATCTCTTAACAAGTCCAAATCCACACGGATTCCCGTGGAGCAAGTAGTGGTGGTCTTATCAGGATGTGTCCTAACATTCTCGGAACTAGAAGCCTTTGCTGAGTCACTTGAATCTGAGAATACTATGGGCATACTAGACAGAGTAAAATGGACTGCGAAAGCATCGATTGCAGCGGAACTTCTCCACAAAGTTCAATGTCATAAGGTGTCCATCACAACGATTTTAACAATTCTGATATCGTAAGATAGAGCCACCTGAGATTGTGAACCCATCGCTAATTCGAATAATAGGCAGTCAACACTACAGATAGAAGATGCTATCTCAACACTGACATCTCTCGCCGAAAATGTTCTTGAAAGCAATGTCATTCTCGCAGAACGATTGAATATGACCGATAATCGAACGTTAAGCTCAGTGGTTTCTTCACCTCTGGCAGTTAAAGCAGATCAAGCTTCAAAGAAAGATATTTCGCCAATTTCCAAGTATCACATGCTCCAAACTTCGGAACAAGTGACGATAGCGCGGGCTTTCGAAGAGGAACTCAATGACTCTAGAGTTTATAATAGAGCGACTAGAAACGATGATCAACTGTCGTTAGTCACTAAGTCTAGACATTCAATGTCCTGGTCAGCGCTATCGAGCTTAGACATATCGGATATTTCTAAAATCTCAGTTATTTCACTTCCTATCTTTAAAGATGACATTTTCAACATATGGCATTACGGATTCGAAGCCTACGACACAGGAGGCAATGCTATTTCACCTCATTTTCAACGTCTAGATAAATCCCTCCCTATCCTCCCTAGTGCTCCAATTTTTAATATAAACGGCCCGGTCTTTGGCCGGCAGCTTGAAAAATCCATGGATTATGCGAAATCAAGAGTTATAATCGAGAAACCAAACGGTAGTATATCTCATGTTTACGTCCCTATTGTTGTAGCTATATGCGGACAAGCTATTAGAAGCAAGGGTGAGGTCATTCACCCGTCTCCAGCCTCTCAGAAAGAAACGATTTGACATTTCTAACAGGTATCGTAATCGAAAGCATGCTTGATAATAGATCAAGCATGTATGCTGAGGCACTCAGATCCCGTTTCGATTCCACATTATATTACGATTGGTCAGCCGAATTTCCGAAAGCCACAGCTTATGATTACGCAAATGTGCTTTTGGACTACCTTCAATCCCTTCCAGAACCAGTCGTTCCTTTCTCCGACTATAATAACTTCCAACCTGCGGGTATAGAGCTTAAAATCCTACGGTCTCGAATATTAAATCGAACTCTAAATGGGCAGACTCCAGAAGTAAAAGCAGAGTTTAGATACGTCATAAAGACATTTAGTCTATGTATAAATGGCCTTCCAAGACGCCGGCGCGATCTGATGCTCTATTTATTGGGTCTTTTCTCAGTCTTGATTTTTCGCGAAGAGGAAAATAAAGCGAATGCGGAAAAATTAGCCCGTTCGCTTCAACCCGCGATTCTGTCTCGTCCTTGGCACATGATGACCCAGTGGGATCGATCGGATGCAGAAAATATCATTATTTTCATGTTGGAAAATGGACATAAAATTATTGAAATGTACTGATCATAATAAAATATATTAAAAACGTGGCAATACCATAGTATTGAATTGAGTAAAATATGCAGTTTTGAAAGTGTTCAACTTTATTAGTTATTGGATTTCAACAGCGGGGTTATGTCTTTATTGTTCATGATGTTTACAGCCAAGCCGTCTATAACAGTTCATAAGTATGGGATTCAATTTAAAAAGCGCTCTAGTTAATAATTGCTTTGTATGAGGCTAATTTGAGTTTTCTGGCTTATCACCGTGAATTGGCAAGAGCTTCTTTGAAATATTTGTATATTAGAAATTAAATTATTTTGATTTTTTCACGAATGGTTGCAGATTTCGTAAAGTCGCACAAATCGGACGAGTCCATACTGGCTGTACCAACTAGCCTCACAAGAGGATCCCCTTTGAAATCCTCGAAGTTGACACCATATTTTGAGCCTGTTCCCAAGTAACCTATCCGTTTGAAAGTGCCATTCTCCTTGTCCACACTTTCTAAGACAATTGAATGAAAATAAATACAGCGATGAAATATACTCCCATCCGAACCAAGATTCATCTTCAAATTCATCTGAGCTCCACCATACAAAGCCACTTCTAGCGGAAGACAATAATATTTAGCGGGAAATTTGTGCCGATCCATTTCAAAGTCCTCATGAAAGCGCATCATACTCCGTGTACCGTCGACATGGGCCTCCCAGCGACATTCATCCTCAGACGCTCCCTCGCTTGCCTTATTAACGAGAGATATATTTATGTCTACTAAGTGCCCTTCGAGTACGACATGGCCCCCCTTCACTTCTCCCGTGTCATCTCCAGTTACGTGATTTATTTTCGCGCTTAGTAGAGTTGCCAGTGGAATACTTTTCCTTGTGGTATTAATAAATATTTCTCGAAGCCTCATGACATGTCCATCTACCGCAGCCCAAGACCAGGACGGGCAGCGATAGGCTTGAACTCTTCTGCTGGCTTTGGGGATCGACCACGCAAGTTGTTGTACAAAGTCGTACTCCCAGTGTCCTGCAAGATATTGAGACTTAAATATAGGTTGAACTAGTTTCGCCACTGCCGATATCGCAACAAGCTTGTCCTCTGGTTTCGTTAGAGAGCATCGCGAATAGTGTTCGACTATATGCCCCCATGCAAGCAAAGCCTGTTGGACCACATCAGGCGGGGGTGGTGGGATCATGAAAGATCCGAGATAATCGATGCGACTGGCAATAGAAGCGATGGCTCTTTTCTCGAGGGCATCACCTATTATCCCTACCTTATCGATTCCGTGAGGGCAGCATTCGTTTGCTGTCATCTCGTTGCATTCCCAGAGAAGTTGCTTCGCACTAAAATGAAGAATTCTAGGTGCAATGATACGCTGTAAACGAGTCAGAATAGACAGAATCAAATAACAGATCAGAAGCACTTACTTCCTGTACCACCCATGCCCGGTAGCGTAGAGGAGCAAGCTCGACGCTACCCTGCCATTCATTGGTCCGTTGAAGATCGAACTTTCCCCACAAACCGTCGGGGGCCAGAGGCTTTCGGGTAAGAGGAGACTCTCGACCGGAACTGAAAATTATATTCGAATGGCCGAATTTAGAAAATTGAACACGCATGGGAAGGACAGAGTCGACATCCCGCTCGAAAAAGCACCCGGCCAAGTCGTCGTGTGCCGAAAGTGCGGATATGTTGCAGGACGAAAACCGGTAGACCTGGGCCATCTGGAAGGATTCGTGCTGCCAGTCCTCCCGGGAGTCCTGGATGATGCAGAGGGAGTCTATCCATATGTACTCGAACCCGAGCTGCCGGGTGATCTCGATGGCGTCTATGAATGTCTTTTCGTGCGAAGACAATGGTATCTCGCGCCGAAACCGGTCGATATTCGATGTTTTCAGGGTCGTTTTGTTTGTACTCTTTCCCCAGCAGTGCGAGAGGGTTAGGTACGATACCCTCGACGGCATGCCATGATCGCGGTCGACTAGTCTGACAGACGCCTTGGTGTTACCAGCCGAACGGTCGAAGCTTCCTACGTGAACAAGCCTTGTGGGATGCCACCAGATTTTCTTGTCGATGTTGCAGGTTCCATGCCTCTGGAGACAGTTGTCCAGCCAGAATTTTGCGAGCTGGATCGACTCCTGAGATCCGGTGCTCGCGGCGGGTCTAGGTAAGGAACGCGAGAGTCTGTCTATATTCATTTAGATTTGATTGCCCTACGTTGGAATCCGTACCTAATTCCGGTTTGACGGGGACGAGATGATAATGGGGCCCAACGTTTTGGGATTCGGTGTGATTTCTATTAGTGGCCCGTGCAATGAACCCAGCACAATTCAAATAATGGAAATACACCACTAAAATTCGATCCTTTCTAGGCACCTCCAGGTCGAATTTTGACCCAGTTTGGATGCCATCCACCCATCTCATGCAGAGCGGGCAACGTGCCCTGGCCGCCTTTTCCAAATCATCCCAGCTTGGATGGTGTATGAACGTAGCTGCCGTCGGCGCGGAATCTCCCAAGCGCTGCAGATGAACCAGCAGGCTTTTACAAACGTCGCAAACATTACCCATAATTCCGCGTCACCCACCGCACCCACTTGCCCCCCGGATGAGAAGAATTCCAAATCTTTTGGGCTGACGAATAGCAGATCGGGGCCGAGCCTCCTTGGAGTCTTGGATAACGACGTAAGCGGCTCTTTCTTACCAAGGCTAGTATGCCAACAAGGCCCCCCGTTTTCTCACGGACTGAAGAAGAAAGAAACAAGACATCTAACGTCGCCGTCGTCGTTGTCGCCGAGCGGGTAAGGATGGATGGATGGATACGATAATAATAACCGTCCGTCCGTCCTCCTCCTCCTCCCTCGTGTCGTAGCGTGGCAAAAGTTAAAACGGGTCTCGTGCCCCTCGTGCCTCGACGCCAGACGCCCGACTATAGTGGCATATCTAGTCCTTGCGGGGGGGTTTCTTGGTTTTTTTCTTAGTTCATGTCCTTTTAGCACGAACAATGTGCTTAGCCCCTTATGCTTGGTTTGTTATGTTTTATGCATGACAGGCTGGCTGGCTGGTGTCCCGTCCGTCTGGCTGTCTGTCCATCTGTCTGTCCGTTGGGCGCCCCGAAGTTCGAACGAACTAAATCTCCTCGTGGGCCTCCTATCCTAAATGCTAATTTAGCCGTACTCGTGTTAAAAGGGAGGACAGGGGAAACCATGCAGAAAGGAGAGTAGTGTAAGCCGAAAAATGGACGGCGATCAACACTCTCGGATCTCAAATTATTGCTTTACATCGCCGTTGATCCCCCCCGTTGTGCCGTTGGAGTGGGCTGGGGGGGGAAAGCCACCGGATGGTTGCGGCGCAGGTCGCAATAATAGCAACGATTAGCACGGGTGTCAGGGACTCGACCCCCTAATTCAGCATGGTAGTTTCAAGTTTTTGCGGCGAAAACATGTTGGTTTTTGCGACGCTAACCCAGGCAGCTAAATGGTGTGCTTTAACTAGGCCGCCTATATATGTACGATGACCTACAGACGTTTCTTTTGGCAGCACGCAGAGAGAGAGAGCCTCATCGAATGTCAAATGAGTCCGAAAACGTGGCGATCGACGACGAAGAAGACGACGAGGCTTCATATCGATACTGTTGAGACATGATGATGATGGGAGTACGTGTTGTTGTGCCGGGCATTATCCATCAACCATCATCCTCATCCTCATCATCATCCTCATCTCCCTCCCCAACCACCACCGTCACTACTACTACTACTACTACCACCACCGCGCTGGAGAAGGCAGGGGCAGGAGGAGCAGGAGGCAAGCGCGAAAAGCGAAAGATCATAAGAACCAAGACAGGATGCATCACCTGTCGAATCCGACGCGTTAAATGCGACGAGACCCGCCCGTCCTGCACTCGGTGCACATCGACCGGAAGGCAAGCACTACCTACTCACTGTTACTACTACTTACCAGTATAAATCCTCAATTAGAAAAGAACACCCAAAAACTAACATACCAATTCTGCTCACAGGAAATGCGACGGCTGGACCGACATCCCCACCTCGCGGCGGGACCTGCCCGTCGCGATCGGCGACCGCAAGTCCATCCTGCTCAGCTGCCACAGCGTGTCGGCGACGAGCGGGTTCGCAGACGACGGCGTGGAGCGGCGGTACTTCGACTTCTTCCGCACGCGCACGTCGCCCACGACCAACCAGCTGTTCGACTGCGACTTCTGGAGCCGGAAAGTGCTGCAGCTGTCGCACTCGGAGCCGTGCGTCAAGCACGCCGTGCTGGCCATCAGCGCCTTCCACCAAGGGTGGGACCTGTACGGGTCCAGCGTCGTCGGCGTGGACAGGAACCCCATCCTGCAGTACGGGAAAGCGGTGGAGGGTGCGAAGAGTTTGCTGCTGAGCTCCCGGGCCAGGCAGCGGACGCCCGACGCTGAGACCGTCGAGAAGGTGCTCGTTGCGTGCGTGCTGTTTATTTGCTTCGAGAACCTCATCTGCGACTACCGCTCCGCTGCTATGCACCTCGAGAACGGCCTGAAGATCCTTGCCGACCACGCCGCTTCCTCTTCCTCCTCCTCCTCCAAACAACAACTACTAGAGCTGAAGAACTCGGGCGACGCAACGACGACCGAAGACGACGACGACGACAACTCCAACTCCAACGACTCCGACATTAGCGAAATCTACGACCCCTTCCACGGCATCGGCGGCGAAACCGTCGAAGTCCTGCAACGCTACCACTTCCAATCCCTAACCTTCGCGCAGTCGCACTACCCCTACCGCCAAGCCTCGGAGCGCTTCCACCAAGGCGCGCCCCCCAAACTCCCCCAGCGCTTCGCAACCCTCACCCAAGTCCGCAGCAGCATGTTCGAAAAGATGATCTGGGCCATGTCCGTCGGCGAAGTCCTCGCCCTCTCGCAGATCGGCATCTCCCAGCACCCGGACAAATCCTGCTCCGTCATGGCGGCGGAAGCCGAGATGGAGCGCCGCGAGATCGTGCACGAGCTGCGCCGCTGGTGGGCGCTCTTTAAGGACTTCGCTGCCCGTGAATCGCTGCGGACGGGGCTGGATTTTGCGGGGTCGAGGACGTATGGCACGCTGGCGGTTTATCACCAGCTTGCGCTTATTACGTCGACGGGCGGGTGCGTGGGCGTGGAGAGCGGGTGGGACGATCATGTGGATGATTTTCGGGCGATTGTTGAGCGGTGCGAGGCTATTATCGGTGCTGATGGTGGCGATGCGGCTCGCTCGTCGGCGGCGTCGTCGGCGTCGCCGCTCTCGCTCGAGCTGGGCGTGTGTATCCCGCTGTTCGTCACGGCTACTAAGTGCCGCCATCCCGAAGTGCGGAGGCGGGCGTTGAGGCTGTGCGATAAGGGGAATAGGAAGGAGGGGGTTTGGGAGACTATGCCTGCGGCGAGGGTGTGCGAGAGGTTGATGGCCATCGAGGAGGGGGAGGCGAGGAGGATTTTCTATGAGGCGGATGATGGGAGGAAGAATATGGGTTTGGAGTTCGTGCCGCTTACCGAGAAGGATATACCCGAGGAGGCGAGGGTGCAGGAGATTTTTACGGAGGTTAATTTGCAGAAGAGGTTTGTGAAGATTCGGTATATGTTGAGACCGGATGAAGCGGGCCCGTTAGTGGAGAAGAATGAGCATGTGGATATTTGAAATGGTGTTTTTTCTTGGGAGGCCTATGGAGTTGCAAGGGCTATGGAAACATTCGAAAGGCTTTGCAGATGGCGACGCTCTTGGGAAACTACAGTCTATGAATCGACTTGTCTATGAATCGGCTTGTCGATGCTCAATTGAATGCTCACAGAGGATGAGCATGAACGTAAGTAGGCAACGAGGCATGTTCGATTGGTAATAAGGGGCTTTTGGACTTCGATGGGACTTGGGATTGTCTACCTGAATGGCGGTCGTTTATGGGAATGATCGTCTATGGGAATGATCTACCCATATCAAAACCGGTTTCCTAAAGCGCGTTAGTGGGAAAGCTTAACCTTAACTGGTTCCATACATTATGCGTGGCCACCACAAGACAAATGCCGAAGCGAGGATCCCAACGCAAGTCTTCGACGCAGGGCTATTGATGCCATGGTGAATGTCAAGTCGAACATGTTCGAAGTGTTCGAAGTGTTCGAAGTGTTCGAAGTGTTCGAAGTTTTCAATATCAACTCGGCCGAAAGGATATTGTTATCAACGTTGCTCATGGATACTGTTGAGAAACATAGGCTATTGCGAAAGGCTACTTCTTGAAGAGTGGAAACATTACGAGGAACCAGTTTCAAGGAGACTGGTAGCAAAAAAAGACAGCAAACTCGTCTCTCACGGCTGCGGATTCTCCTGGTATCAGAAGACACTGTGCGCCAGAATAGGAACGCAATGTTCTCAGCAGTATCTCGGGAAACCTTTGGTCAGATCAACACCGCGGCTTGAGTTATAGCTCTAGTGATGGAGGTTGTTAACTTTACATTTTTGCCGATGCCTCTACTCTGTTTACAGGATGTGTAGCTAACCCGTCTGTGGACTGCACTTACGCGGGTTCCATACTCGAACGGCTCACTCTGATGGCGTTATATTTTCAGAGACGAGCCAAGACGGCGAAGACGTGTTGCTGCCATACTATGATATTTGGGATGCCGCAGATATCTAGGGACAACGCAAAGGGATTTTCTTATCTATGGTAGGGCACCGGTTATATCACATCCCGTACTTGGAAATGAATTAAAAAGTTGGTCAATGGAAACTGTGGGATTGAAATAAATCCTCTTTTCGTCCGATGTTCGAGAGATGCAAAGCAACCTTCAAGTGGGCCATGAAACAGCTTGAGAATATAGTCTTTGCTTCTCTTCATGGAGCTGGTTTTCGGGTACCAGGACCGTCGGCGGCCCACGAAACGGAAGAACATAGGACACAGGGCCATTTAGCAGCCGATTCTTTGTATTATATGCGCAAATCTTTAATTTCATGATATATGACATGTGTCGTCGTCCCTCATTATTTGAATGAAACCCGCTTTTCACATAGCTCGATTTCTCAATCAGCAGAATCTCGTGCCAACAACCTAAACAACCTGTAAGAGCGTTTTCTTGACCGAACAGCCATTATTATTATGCCCATATTAACAACGGCCCATCTCTTGACTCGATACAGCCCCAAAGTAAGCAGAAGCAACCTGCAATAGCCTTCTACTGCCCCAACAGCCATTATACTCCATAACGACAACAAACGCCCATCTCTTACGCTTAATCCAGTCTCAGAGTCTACACCAGCAACTCCATCTCATCCACTCAATTTAAACTCAACGTATGCTCAAACAACTTATAATAGCCTTCTCTTCTACCGCTCCAACAGCCATTATATCCACACAATAACAACAACAACCCCCATCTCTTAACCTCAATCAATCCAACCTCAACGTCAAAACAAGCAACCCCACATACGCGCCCACACTCAGCACCGTAAGCGCAGCAACCACATTCCCGCTGGTCCGAAACCTCTTCCTCCCCAGCGCCCCGTCCTCGCCCACCTCGCTGAAAAACTGCCTGTTCCCCTGCTGCCTCCTGTACAGGCTCGCAGCCAAACACCCCGCGCCGTACACGGCGAAGAGCGCCCCGATGCTGTAGAACTCGGCCGTGAAGATCTTGAGCACGATGAGCGCGAAGCTGAACTGGCCCAGCGCGGTGCGCATGTAGGCGCCCTCGAAGGTGCGCTGGGCGGCGCGGATCTCGATGAGTTCGGAGTCGGAGACGGCGATTGAGCGGGCGCGGTAGAAGCGGTTGTTGTTGTTGGAGGAGGAGGTGTTGCGACTCTGTGATGATGGGGGGGGTTTTGGTTAGCTAATTGTCTGTTCGGTTTGGGTGGTGAGGGGTGGTGGTGATGTGCAAAAAACAGTGTTTGTCGGGAGACGACGACGACGTACCCAGAATGGAGCCATGGCGGGGGAGAATTCAACGATTCGAAGCCATGCAGTGCGATGGAAGAGAGGGATCTGTCTGAGGGATCGTGTTCCTGTAGTCCTGGGTATCAACGACTACAACAGTTCGATGCTGCTGCTGTCCGCTGGTCATACGACCTCTGTGCGCACGAGGGGTTGAAGGTGGAGAGCTGTCGGGGGGAGGGAAAAACATCAGCACCAGCCCCTTCCTCAGCCTTGCGAAAATGCATCCTTCCGCCAGGGAACAATCCGGATGGATCTATCTCGGCATTCCGATCATTATTGAATATGTTTTTCTTTTTTTTATGAATTGATATATAATGATCTTCAGCCACGTAAGCAAGTCAGGCGTATTTCCCAGGGCTTGAAATATGTATGGACTTGTTTAGGAGCCTTATTGATAATCATTGTTTTTTGTTTCAAAGCCGCCCGAGGCGCATTTCCAACGCCTTCTTGGTCAGACCTGGTGTCTCACCAGCATGCGCTCCCCCGCCTGTCGTCGGTGACACCGATTCAGCCAGAGCCAATTTCATCCAGTGCGGGCCATCCCGTAACCTTCGCCTTTCGACTGTAGGCTACTATATTCCACAAAGGGGTTGTAAAGAGGCGTCTATTTTGCCATGTGGCAGAACCATAGACGCCGTTCTTTATTTCGGACTGGAAGGAACTTTTGCGAACCCGTGTGGCTGTCTATATATCTATCCTATCCCCTTCCTGTATCCCCCAAGAAAATCTTTTACTTAAACGTTCTGGACTCCCGTCGGCCTACTACGGAAGAAAACGTAACGAAGTTATGACGATGACTACTATAGGATCGCTATAAGCGCATAAGACAGGGCCCCTGGTTCCGCGACGGTTGCCTCAGAGTACCTAGTAGGTTCTGTAACAAGAGCCTCAACCCACAGCCTGGTCTAAAAATTGTCCCGCTATTTGGTGTTCTCGGGGTCTAAACATTTTTTTTATTCTAAGCGATTTCTTTTTCGTTTTTGATTTTGTTTTCTTTTTCCCTCTCTTCCCGTTTGTTTGCCTTGTTTTCAACGAGTAAGATAGTCCGCTTTTCAGATTAGTCAAAATGTCGGTAGGATTAGGGGTTGGCGATATAGTCAAGGCTTGCCAACAAATATACATCTACTGCACGCGGTACAGGGATTCCAAGGAAGAGTTCGAGGAGATAGCGTCCAAGGCCCGAAGCACCCAAGTCGTATTAGACCGGCTGGATGTCGAAAACGAAACCCAGGGAAATATCGTCGAGCGAGCCGGCCAGCAAGCGTAGGATAACACCCCCACGACGCGACACATTATTGCTAACCATCGATTCTAGATACGACCAACTCCAGGACAACCTGTGCAGCCTCCGACAAGACGCCAAAAAGCTCGAAGAGCTCATCAAAAAGTACGCCAAGATCGAACAAGACGGACCAGGCCGGCGCATGCTCTGGGCGCTGCGCGAATCCGGCAACCTCACCGACCTCCGGCGGCGCATCGGCTACCACGAGCAGACGCTGACCCTGTGGTACATGACGCTGGTGTACGGCTCGCTGCGGCGGCTGGAGGGCGGGCAGGAGGTCATCATCGAGGCCGTGAAAGCCCTGCCGACGTGGACGGTCGAGGACATCATCGCGAAGCTCAACCGGGGCGACGAGTCGTGCCTCCGCCGCGAGCTGCGCCGCAGCGGCGTCCCCAGCGACACCATCGAGGACGGCATGGATACTGCCATCCAGTACATCACCGCCGAGCCCATCCAGCGCCTGCGCATGGAGAGCCACGCCCGCCAGCAGACGCGGGCTTCGCGCCAGCATTCGGGCCTCGGCGGCGGCGACCACGAGCGCTACGGCGACCACCCGTTCTTTCCCTATCGGCCTCCACCCCCGCCCCGCGGCCGAAAGAGCTCCAAGCACAAGGGCGGCTACGACGACTGCGACGACTGGGAGGAATACACCTCCTTCCACCTCCCGCCCGAACTCCTCAGAGACCCCAAAGAAAAGACCAGCCGCACTCACACGCGCCACCGCCGCAGCGGCTCCACGCCCGTAATGCTCGACCCCAACGCCCTGCACCGCAGCAAGTCGACCAGCGCCCGGCCAAAGCCCTACCACCACGACTCGTCAACCCGCGAAAAGGAAAAGACGTACGAGAAGACATACCCACACGCCAGCGGCGAGCACAGAGACCGATCCCGCGACCGATCCCGCGACTACCACGCAGACAAGGACAAAGACCGCGACCCCTCCCGCGGCCGGCCCGCCGCGCCCTCGCCCCCGCTCCCCGCCTCAGCGGAAGTCCTCGTCGCCAGCAGCTCCACGCCCTCCAAACACCACCAACCCCCACCCTCCCCCGGCAGCAGCAGCGGCGGAGGGGGCGCAAAGAAAAGCTACATCGTAATCGACCACCCGCGGGGCGTAGGCAGCAACCGCAGCGGTACCCGGCATAAACGCGCGTCCTCGGACGCCGGGCTGGTGCGCACGCACTCGTACTCGTACGGCGGCGACCGCGATGCCGTGACCGTGCACGCGTACGCCAGCCCCGGCACCGGCACGGGCAACGGCCGCTCGCCTGGCGCT
>JANIPN010099443.1:2608-19277 GCA_027478595.1 Erythroxylum anguifugum
GCCGCTCCCAAACTGCTATCTTGGTTTGAAGAGCCAGAAAGTCCGGACGCGAAAGGTATATCGAGATCAAAAAACACAAGAATAAAAACCACACATATATCCATCCATCCATACCAAAAAGAAACCTCTAACTAATCAACCGTCCTCCACAGTAACCAACATCGAAAAATGGCAGCGAGCCATGAACTTCTCCCAGCTCGAAGAACTCACCACCGACATAGACGACGACCGCTTCTACACCGCCATAACCTCCACCCTCTCCAACCTCCGCTCCCTAACCCTCGATCTCCCCTACCGCAACCACGGCACCATCTCCCCCGCGATCCTAACCTTCCTCCACACCCTCCCGCCCCTCAAAACCCTCAACCTCCGCCTCTCCCACCCGACCTGGTCCTGCCCGGACCCAAAAAACCACACCCACACCCCTTACCCACGCACCCCCTTCCCGCTCGCCACCATCCTGAACCGACACGGCCCCGCCCTAACCCGCCTAACCCTGCACCAGTCCGAGACTACCGACCCGCTCGTGCGCCGCCCCATGCTGACCCCGGCTGAGATCGCCGACTTAAACGCTGCCTGCCCCGGGCTTGCGCACTTGGGTTTGGATATCGACCGCGACGGCAACGACACGGACACGGGTACGGGCGCGAACACGGGTATCGCGGGGTTCCCGCTTGAGGTGCTGGACGCGCTGATGCTGTTGCCTAACCTTACCACCCTCGACTTGGGGCTCGAGTTGGGGCTCGACGTGCCGGATAAACCAAAACCCAAGCCCAAGCCTAAACCCAACCCCAAATCCGAAAACGAATCCGATGCAGATCCCGATGCCGAAACCGAATCCGATGCCGACCCAGACTACGCCGACCCCATACACCAAGAAAACATAAATTACATGTACATATACGACGAACCCTACAATCACCCGCGTCTCAAGGAACGCCTAGCCTACCGCCAACCCCTCATAACCAAGCGCCTCGCCCGCAGACTATTCTCGTACATGCGCGCGCGCAAAGTCGGGCGCGCGCTCGAGCGGGTGGAGTTCGTCGTCGGGGACCGGTACAGCTCGGAGAGCAGCAGGCGGATGAGCTGGAGGTCGACGGGTTCTTCTTATCCTTCGTGGTGGTTGAAGGAGAGGGAGGCTAAGGTTTTGGTCTGCGGGTGGGCGGAGGAGAGGGTTATTCCGGCGCATGCTACTGTGAGGGTCGTCGGCGGGGCGAGGGATTACGACGAGGATGAGGATGGGGATGATGTGTGGTATGATGAGGATCTTGGGGGGTGGGTCGGTGGGATGGAGCTGCCAGATGAGATTGAGGATGAGGATGAGTTGTAGATAGTCTTTTACTATATTAGCTTTCCGATGTTTTGGAGAGACCGGTATATGTAAAAATATATAGCTACGTTGCTTAGGCCATGAAATAACGTTTAACGTCGTATAAGATTCTAGTATCAGAGTTCAATCTATATTTTCTATATATGCCAAAGTACTTGACCTGGAAACTCGCCCATTAATCACTGTTCGCATTGAAAACTCCATAGCTTCTTTCCAATGGGGTATCACAAAGACTTCGTAATCATCAATATACTCTCGTACCGTGTAAACCCCCTTTCTCCCCAAAAACTCAACACACAACGAACTCAACCCACACACCGAACTCAACACACACGCCCAACTCAAACCAGCGCAATCCTCTCCCAAACAACCCCCTTCGTCGCCTCCCCCCTCATAATCCCATGCACATACGCCTCCCCCACAACACTCGCAACCACACTAAAAGTCTTAAGCGGACTCAGCGGACTCCGTGGCGGCTTCCGATCCAGCCCGCCCCTCCTATGATCCCCAACCTCCTCCGCCCTCCTCAGCACAAACGGCGTCTTCCCCCCCGAAAGCACGCATACGCCGTCCCCAACCCGAGTCCCCACAACCCCGAGCCCCACGTACCCTCCGCGCGTGGTAAACAGCACGCGGCCCGCCGCCGACGAAACGACCAGGTTCCGAAACCGGCGGTGCGAGGCCTTGCGCACGCCCGCCATGAACGGGTTTTTGCTGCCCGCGCCCGCACCGTTCGGGTTGGGCGACACGCCCCGCTGCCGACTATTACTATTACTCCTGCTAACCGTGCCACCACCACCGATGCGGGGAGACGGAGGAAACAGCCCCCCGCCGGCCGCGCCGACCCGGGCAGGCGACGTGCTCAGCTGGTTCTGGATGCTGGTGGCCTCGTCGATGCGCATGGCGGCGAGCGCGGAGGCGCCCGTGTGCGCCGTGTCGCGCAGCTCGTGCATGTAGTCGAGGAAGTGGGCGCCCACGGGCTTTTGGCAGAGGAGGTTGACGATCTCGGGCGTGTCGAGGCAGAAGTCTTGCAGTTCTTGTGCGGCGGTGGCGGCGGTTACGGTGGTGGCTGCTGGGCTGGTGGTGGTGATGCTGGTGTTGATTCTGATGCCCCTGCCGTTGCTGTTACTGCTGGTGTCGTTGTTGTTGTGAGTGGCTGTAGAGGTGGTGGTAGTGGTGGGGATGGTGGTGGTGGTGCTGCTGTGGGCGGTCGCGTTTCGTAGCGATTGCCAGAAGGCGACGAAGTTGAGGATGTGCTTGTCGCGCTCCTCGCGCCCGCCGATGAGCGTCTTGTAGTAGGCTTCGAGCGCGCAGGTGCCGGTTGGGTAGGGGTCTAGGTGCTGGATTACTTGGTGCCAGAGGTCGAGGATTATGCTTCGTGGTGGAGCGGCGCTTGGTTGTGTGGAGGAGGAGGTGGTGGATGTGGTGGAAGAGGAGGAGTCCTGTTTGATTACTATTAGGTCGTAAGTCAGAGGCTCGGAGACTGTGACGATCTCGTCGAACCAGATCCCGTCGATCAGGAGGAGGTGGTCGTTGAGAGCATGGATCACAGGCTCTACGGCTCCGCAGGCTTGGTCTCCGCGTCGCTTGGTGCCTAGGTTTGAGGATTCGCGGAGGATCGGAAGGCGTTGGGTTTTGACGGACCAGTCCGGTACCCAAGAGGGCACTCGCTGGGATAGAGCACGGTTGCCTTGCTCTCCGACCTCGCTGAGGATGTCGAGGGATTTGCATGACAGGATGTAATCGAGGGCGAATTCGTGATAGACTGTTCCCACTGACTTGGAGTAATCGGCCACCGCAAAAGCTTGGCCTTCGTGGTGCAGGAATCCGTACAAAGCAAATAGTCTGTCTCTTGGATCCGTTGCCTTCTTGTCCCTGGTGTTTGCAAGCCTGGAGAGGAGCCACTGTCTCCAGAGGCCTTCCCTTACCTCTTCAGGTGTAGAATTGTTCGACATTTCACAGAGAACGAGTACTCGTCTTACACCGTCCAGAACAATTTTGAAGATAGGTTTGAGCTCTGCTCGGGCTTCCATGTGGAACATGACCTGATTGCACCAGTCGCAGGCGTCCTTGATGTCTTCAACTCGAAACGTGTGAGTACCACAGAGGAACGAGGTACCCTCTTTCTCTGCAAACGCCAGCTCCTGGATCACCCACATCCTCTCCCACCATCCCCTCTGTAGAAACTTCGAAAACGCAAGCCACTGGTCCGGACTTACATTGCAGGGCTTGTAAATACCGGTGCTGGTCAGGTTCTGCTGCGCCGTTGCAAGGGTGCGCATCAGGTTGACCGCCGACGTAGAGTACTTGTCTCCACCTCCAAGCCAGATAAATAGTTTGCTTGCTTTCATATAGACATCTCGGATCATCGAAACCTGACGATTTCGCTCTGCGATATCTTCCTGATTGATGCATATCGCGTCGATCCAGAAAACACGGGGCTCGTCCGATTTCCTTAGTCTCAGCAATGCGGACATAAGGCTGTCGGTGACCTTGAGCTGGCGTCCATTGCAGAATATACTCTTCGTTTTCTCCGAGCTTCCCCAAGCATAGGACAATGCGATAAACTCTGTCTTGTCATCCAACGACGCGCGGAAGATTTGACATCGAATCGGGCCGCCGTTCGAGGGAAGAAGGCGTACAAACCTTACAGCCCTACTCTCTTTGAGAGGATTATAGGAGTAGTTATCCATAAATAAACGCTGAACAGCTTCCTATCGATATCTGAATGCTTGCTTGGGTTGATGTACAAAACTTGTTCAAATCAGATGAGTCATGGGACCCGCCCACGTATAGCTATAAGGCGAAAGAAGAGACGTTGTAGCTGGAAGATATAGTCCATAATCAAAGAGGCTAGGAAGGTGAAGAAGCTGGTAAATGCGCTTCGTCACAGCCGCGCTTGAAGCTGTGTTAGGAGAATGAAAATATTGGATGTTGCATAAAATGGTTTGCCACGCTACATGGTGAGCGCGGGGCAGTCAACATGGTGAGACCGAAGCTAATACTTGGATGCCCTTGCGAGCACAATATACGGCCAAAGTCTTAAAATAGCCAGTATAACTGTTCCCATACACGTTCTAGCGAACTTTGCCTTCAGCTTGTACTTTCGTATTACTAGCAGCATCAGTTTGGAGCGAACGTAGGCGAGGATTGATAGTTGAGAATTCACGTCTTGTAGGGAACTATGAACGCCACTCCGAGTACGGGTACGGTGTTGCCCGCAGGATGATACTACGTACTGGTGGAACGTCTTAGTCAGAGAAGCTTTTTGGAAGGATTATTAACTCCTAGTATGATTATTAGTGCGTGAATAATACATAACTAATAATTATTAAATAGAGCTCCATAGCACTACGAAGTAGTTCCCCGGTAGCTTCTCCTCCGTCTTAGACTCTTCTACGAGCGGGATTCAAACATAATAGAGGGTCAGTCGCAACTGTATTGTGGGCACATAAGTCTAAATTGCTTTCAAATTAACAGTGGTTATCTGGTGAATCAACCCGAAGGACTCGGAAGGAGAAGGACGACCAGTGACCAAAGATAGAAATCAGTTCAAAGGCTATAGAGAAAAGATTCAAAAAGTTTATTGAAATTGCTACACATCTTGTTGCGAGATCTGCGCTTCTCGCTTCCCAAACCTTTCATTATATGACATCAGGTTTATATTTTCAAACTCATGGTTATCTTGTGTCTGCATTTGGGTTCTCCCCTTCCCGCGAATTAACGTCCTCATACCAGTCATCGTAGCTCCGGTCTTTATTGGCGGTAGCCGTTCTATTTCCGACCTTCGATACAGGAAATGACGAAACCCGCGACTAGATCTCCGGGAAGCTGGCTGCTCTGATGGACTTTTGTATACGTAGGGTTTGGTGACCAGCAGCGTTCGAAAAGCAGCCACGCAAGCCATGATGACGCTGACACTGCATTCGATGGCCAAGAAAAATTGCAGCCATTCTTGGTGTCCTGTACCATATATTCTCGCGAAGACGGCGCGAGCTAGGGCAATAGCAATCATGAAGATGCTTAGGCAAAGTACAATGCCGATGGAGAGTTTTTGTCGCAGAGGAAAAGAGCTTCTGGACAGAAGTGCGAGCGGAATCGATAGCAGTAAGCAGTCGGTAATGATGTCCGTAGAAGCCGAATAGTAGATCAGCATGTGCTGCTGTTCGAGAAAGTTCGACCGTATAAGGCAGCGAACTAGATCGATCAGTTTCTGGCTCCTTAAAGAAGTTGATAACTTACACATGATATCTCTGCCGAAGTGAGGACAAACAAAAAATGATCCACATATATTTGAGATTGCAATAGGTACGAGCAGGCCGAAGTTGATCCACCATATGACGGTTAAAGATCTCAACCGCCTCACAAGTCTCTTGAAATATAGCAAAAAACTAAATTTGACGCTATAGATTGTAACCCAGGAGAAAGTATGACCAAGAAGGGCGTAACTAGCCAGATCGGGTCCTTCTGTAAGGGCGATTTGTAGTGGTACCTCATACTCTAGTAGAGCACCGGAGTATAGATAAAACCCACGCATGCTGAGAAAGTTCATAGCGATCGTTACTATGAGGGATGCGAATGCTAATATTAGGAAGTAATCGTCTGCAAAAAGCCGTCGCCATTTGTATACTCGTATAATGGTACGTGAAATGGCACAGACGACCGCTATCGCGAAGAACGCAGAAACAGTTCCCTATAGATTGTTATTACATGATATCTCTTTGGCTGAAACCGGCTGAAAGCCCTGCTTGTAATCATGCACTATGCAGCTGCGAGGAATGTTCAAGACGTACGATGTTTGCGCGTTCAGATAGACTCGCAGGCCTTGGCGATGTGTTTGGGAATTCCATATTCTCATACCGCTAGAGATAATATAAACTCATTTGATATGCGTTCTGGAAAGGTATATGCGCTTCCAATGAGGACTCCAGTTTCCCCAATGTGTATGCTTCGTGTCTAGTTTCGCGACTCGATGATAGTGTTATTGAACATATGTGTGGCCAAAAACGCCCATTTTTTACCTCAACACCTGTGTTTACTGTACACAGAGTTCTGAACTGAAGAAAGACTGAGAGTGCGGTTTCAGATTAAAGAGTCTAGAAACAAGCGACAAGATAAGATGTTATTATCGCTTAACGATTATTTTATACAGTATAAGTTCTCTCACAGTATTATAAAGGATCTTGCGAAGGTCAAAAGCGAGCGGGGTGGGCAATCGAACAAATACGAAGCCGTCAAGTCGACCGACACGGCACACGAAAAGCAAAAGTCGATGAGCTAGTGATACTATTGGTTTACCTTTACTAAAACATCAGACTATTGTCCTTTGGAGCTAGCCTGGTGCATGTAGAACATGTGAAGCCACGATATCCCACATATCCCACATCCCCCGGGTGTCAAGTTGCAGATTTGTGGACTTGGGTCACTTAGCTGCGCGCGGGGCTGAGTATTACAGTGCACCTCGCCGCTGCCCCATTGGCCAACCTTGCGCCGTCAGGACGCCTAAACGTCCTAAACATACGAGGAGGCGGCACAGCAACAAACCCCTCTTTCCGCCTCTTTATATCGGAATCCGTTTATAAATAAATAACGTTCTTAGGAAACGTTGAACGAGATAGAAACAAGCAAGTAAAATTCAAAGGATGGAATATATAGGAACATATATGTAATGAGAGTACGAGATCCGTCGAGAGATGTGGAAGGAGGGCATAAAGTACTCCCAACCCAACCTAAGAAGCACCTCGAGAAACTTGAAACTAGACTTGACGCGAAGATCTTCAACACTATCTAGGCTATGTATTATTATTGTGCTCTAGCAGGTAGGTACAAACTCTCCCGGGAAATTTCCAATTCATTACCTCATCATAATCCAAAGGCTGCAAGAAGAATCAAGTCATAATTCATCAGGAAATAAGGGCTCGGAGTTGAATTCACGAAGTAGACTTGTTAGCAGGTAAAATACGGAAAACTGTTCCACCAACTGCCATATCATCGCCCAGGAGGCAAAATTCAATATGACTCCACCGAGTTCATAGCAAATGAACAATAAAAGGATTCAAAGAACCAATAACACTTAATGTACATGACTTGTACTTTGACCGCATGTAGGCCCGAATGCTCTAGATTTAAAGTGGTGGTTGTCGCAAACAAAGCGCATGCACACGAGTGACACGACAGGTAGAGCCGAAAAAGTTAGACCGCAGCCCGCGCCAAGGCCAGAGCTCCATGCATGCCCGTTTACATAACCTCCAAGACATTTAATCCTTCCCGTCATTTATCATCACGACGACACACACAAACTAAATTGCACGCCTGCCCGCTCGCTTTTCGAAAGGGTCAATATACGCGTGACATACATTCGCCAACGATGGAAACCCCAAACCAACCCCCGAGCTCCTCCAACACCTCCTCCTTCAACGGGCTCACGAACCCCTACAGGGCGCAGCGCACGTGGCCGCCCGATTTCTCCAAGATGGAACCCCGGGACCAGTTCCGGCTGGAGAAGAAGTACCGCCGCAGGTCGAAGCTGGCGTACTCGAGGCCCAGGTGGCAGAGGGGGGTTAAGCTGACGCAGTATGGGAGTATAGTGTGTACGTTTATCATTACCCAACCCCCCCTTTCT
The DNA here is from genome assembly GCA_027478595.1 of Erythroxylum anguifugum. Classification (NCBI taxonomy): domain Eukaryota; kingdom Viridiplantae; phylum Streptophyta; class Magnoliopsida; order Malpighiales; family Erythroxylaceae; genus Erythroxylum; species Erythroxylum anguifugum. Next base: position 10,561 of record JANIPN010099443.1, read on the forward strand.
CCACCGGGATTGATGGATGTATGGGATTTGGTATAGCTCCCAGTTAACACATCAATCGCTCGATATATAGTTATCTTGACCTACGCCGTGTTTTTCATGGAGGCCGGGAGCGTGGGACAGCCCTTTGAAGGTGTAAGTGTAGCACCCTCCTCTGTTACCGGTGTGTACTTGGTGATTGCAGTGCTTACGATACTTTAAAGGTCCGTACTTGGGCGAGGCAGAAGGTCAATTCTATCTGGAGCGTGACTTCAACCCAGCCGCAACGACCGGATCTGGGACGAATTTCTCGCAGGGAGGATGAAAAGAGATGACAACCGTGGGTGCTTTTACTTGAATGTATACCAACGAAGCCGCTTCCGGGGACATTGGCTTCCCTATGCGGCTCCGAGCTCCGAGCCCGCAGAATCGATTTACACATGAGAATCGTGATGGATGGATGAACTGCTGTGCGATCAGAGCTCTCCGACCGTTATTCATCCATTTGCACGGAAGGTGGATGTTTATGAAACAGGCTCGGCAAATGAGGCTGAGAAGAGCTAAAAACAATCTTGAGCTTTGCTCGCGAGCCTATTTTGGGTGTAGGCTTCTGTCGGCTTCCGGTCTGGAGTGTGTCGAGCGGGGAGCAACTATCAGACTGAAGTAAAAACTCTACCACTCAGAAACGACAAATTACAAGCAGAGTGGCCATGAGAAAGGAAAAACTAAACAATTTTTTGATTTCAATATACACAGTAAAATTCGTTACAGCGCAGCTATAATTAATTTTTGAGTCAATTTATAAACAGACCCCAACTACCCTTCCACCCACTTATTAGCGGATCTTCGTACCACCGTTCGGCAGCTTAACCCGGAAAGCGACAAACGGCTTCTGCCTGCGATCCTGCAGCGGCAGGCCCTCTCCCGGATAGATGGCGAGCAGGTAGTTCAGCTGATTAACGGTGAAATAAAGATATCCGTCCTCGGCTATCGACACTACGAGAAAAAAAAAAGTCAGCCTTCCGCACACACACAGACAAAGCAAAATACTACCGGCAGAGAAAAACTTACTCGTATCAACCCAGTTGAGTCTTGGATCCCTGACAAAAACAGTCGAGAAGCCAGTCAGAGGGCTATACATGCTGATACCCTCCTGCTCCATATTACCCGCATACACAATACCATTACTATCACTCTCCAGCCCATCGCTAATCCCCTTCTCCCCCAAATTCCTAATCTGCGCCTCAATCGCCCCATCATCGATGTCCCGCTGCCTCAGCAGCTCCGTCGGCACGCTGTACAAGAACCGCCCACCAATAACACTAAAATACAGCGTGTCGCGATCCGGGCTGATAGCGATCCCATCCGCGCCGAACGAGATATACGTCGGCACCTGCAACCCAGGCTGCTGGTACATAGGCTCACCCCAGACATACGGCACAGTGCCAGGAATAGCATGAACCTGCGGCGCATTGGCAAGGCGGCGCCAGCTCTCCCCCGACGTCAGATTGACGACGACGATCGCATTATCCCCCTCGAGCGAGCTATCAGTGATATACGCGAACCCGCGCGCGGTATCAAAGCGCACGTCGTTGAGGTAGCTAGTGGGCAGGGCCACATCGGCAGGGAACAGGATAGTCCGCGTAACGGCGTCAGTAGCCAGGTCGACGGCCACCAACTTCGGCCCACCGGGCTGGCTCTGCAGCATCGGGTGGATGGGATCCTGCAGGTCGATCACGCGGCCCGTGTCCAGGAGCCAGAGCGTGTCGCGCTCGTCGACGACGACCGACTGCACGCCCAGCAGGTGGTTGGGGTCGCCCTTTGTTTTGGGCGGGAGCGAGAGCCGCGTGATGGCGCCGCCGGGGGGGTTGTTGTAGGAGGCGTTGGGGTAGGCGCGCTCTTCCGAGGGGGCCGTTAGCTCGGCGACTTGGAAGACCCCGTTCAGGCCGTTGTTCGAGTTGCCTAGGTCGAGGCCCCCCGGGAAGCAGGAGAATTTGCGGCCCGAGCGGGAGACGGTGATCCCTAGGGTAAAGAAGAATGGTTGTTAGAGTCAATCGGTTAAATAAATAAATGATGGCAGAGAGTCAAAGGGTCTGTTTGTACCTGTAGGCCATTGTCCGTTGTAGTAGTGAACGATCTCTAGATTGGGACCGCGCGTTTTGGGATCCTCGCGAACAGCGCTGTTTGCCTGGGACTCTGTGCCCGCGAGTAGCGTAGCTACCGAGATGATGGTCGAAAGCTTCATGATTGTGGTTTGTAGCTATCCAAAAGTGCATCCAGCTTTGGAAATAATGCAGGGATGTCCATGGTTTTTGAATGCACTCGAAGGGAAATTTTTAACGCTTCGGCTCGTCGGATGAGGCCGAGGTAGGAATTAAAATTCCAGTAATCCTATGGGTGATTTGGTATGGCAATTTGATGGTTGTTGTTCGAAAGTCGACTAGGGCTGTCGATCTTGCATGGCAAATTGCGGAGAAGCTTTTTTTTTGGGGGGGCACCTGTTGCTGAAAACGTCACTTGTTTACCGAGCACTCAAAACGCTAAATTCGAGGTGTTTCCTCTGGCGTGCAAGCTACAGATGGCCATCGGCGATCGTCACTATGAGGTGCAAATACGCATTTAAGATTCGATGTCTATTTTTGTGAGTTCTTGAATGCTTTAAGAGCTGTCCTCAGTTCTAATGAACTGCTGGTCGGCCAATGAAGTTGCGAGAATTTATAATCGACAGGTGCTAGCGAAAGCATATCGAAGGCATTAGGACTCCTTAGTTCAGGAAACCGTTCGCCGGCTCTTCTATGTAGATACTTTTATCGAGAACAATCTTCGCGATCCGAAAAGCCTAAGTACGAGAAGTTCTCGCTCATCCGGGCTGCGGGCAATCGGTAGTACGGCTGAGTCTCGCTTAGACTTTCTTGTTCGACGATGACAAGGTCTCTAGATAGCCACCAGAGAATGGCTCCGAGTGCTGTGATCGTCAGAACTAGAGAAGAGCAAAGCTCTTGTAGACACGCGTCACCAGATTGTATTTCATTGCGTGACTTGAAGTCCCCGGTCTATAATCGTCGGCTCAGGAACCAGTCGCTTTTAAATTCTCCAGCCCTTCAAGCACTTCCTCTCCCACACCGTTTTCATTTAAACACATCGCCACGACTTGAGGGATCAATGTTCTCTTGAAGCCACCGCGTGGCGGCGTCCACACGCCTTCCTCCCCGCCACTACTCGCCTTTTTGGCTGCGAGCTGAGCGGCTGCCTCTGGAGCTATACCAGTAGTGTTGTTCATTACATCTGCTATGCCAGGAGTTGTAGTCCTTCCGGGGGGATCTACTACTCTGATTGCGAGCAAGCTCAAACGGTCTTTGCTTCCTTTGATGGCGGATGCCGACAATGACACAGCAAGGATAGTATCTGCAACCGCTACCTCTTCTTTGGACGGATCGAACATTATGTTCGAGCCAACTGTAATGACCAATAGGGTTATTGGAGGTCTCAGCGGAGATTCGTTCGGGTAGAGAGGTGGCGCTGCCGCCCAGTCATCTGAAAATAGAGGATCCTCTTCGCCTTCAGATATCAGGCGCGGCAAGCACGTGGATAGTAAGGCAAGATGTATGGTGAGAGAGAGTAAAGGGACTGGGTACGACAGCGGAGCCGAAAGGAGAAGGACCTAATCCTTTGTCAGCGGAATGCAGTGAGTTCTGGAGCAGATGGAAACCGACGTCTAGGTAGAGCTTCCAGTGGAAGCGAGTGTTGATGTAAAGCTTGTCTGCAAGATCGTTGGTAGCCGTCAATGCTTCAGTGAGCAACGACGAAAGAAACACCGGCAGCATGTCGTCGTCCCTGTAACCTGGAATTTCTATGCTCATCTCCACCCAGGATGTATCTCCCTTACCCTTGTGCTGCATGTCTGCGTTTTTCCCCTCGGACATTTCCGAGTCCTCCTCTTCGTCCTTAGAGCCCGTCCTCAAAACACGCACCTGCGTGTCTGTCTTTTCGACTTCGGCTTTCACCCCCACAATGGCCTCGGTGCCGTCGGGAAAGCAGATACGAGCGCTGCCATAGGTCCCAGGAAAAATGTCCGTCTCTGCAACAAGGGGTCTGAATTGAGTAGGAGATCGACCGTCAGGACGAACGGGGGGGTCTGAGGAGAGAGACGTGTGCAAGTATGAAAGCTCGGCCGGGGAGAGTAGAGTGGTGGCTGCGGGCGGTGCCATCGTCCGCAACTTCCTGCCAGGATTTTGATCTCACCGTTAACTCGGAGAGTTTTTCATGTCTAGGACTTGTGAACGGAAGAGAAGCTCTGGAAACCAATAGAAAACCTAGGGGGTGGTGGGATTCCCGTGCCAGCCTTGGGGAAATAAATCATCAGCTCATCATCGATTTTGGGATTGTTGATCCTGCGCATCTTCTTTCAGGCCGAGTAACCGCTTCAAGTTCCGGCCAATGAAGATCGGCCGGGCCGGATCTGCGAGTCGGCACCGATAACGGGCCTCTTAATTCGAGGCGTGCACGCTACCGTGGTGGATTCCTCAACAAGCGCGTCCACACTGGATATTTCCACAACCCCTTAGGTTTTTTTCTACAGCCACGCACCACCGAAAAGTGAAACAATACTGCATCACCCTTCTGCGTCCCCAAGAATTACGAATACACCATGTTGCCTCGATTGCCTTTTCGACACCATGTTACCTCCTACCAGCCAATCACACCAACAGCTCGCCTCCCAGAGCTTTTTCGACATCATGTTACCTCCTACCAGCCAATCCCACCAACAGCTCGCCTCCCAGAGCTCCAAGAGCTCCCCACCAAGCTGCCCTAATCCGCCAAAAAGTTATGACGCCTGTGGTTCGTGCTAGCTGGGGGCTCCTCGACACCATGCTGCCCAATAACAGAGAGGAATTTCAGATTAAACAACAAGCAACCCAGCCCAGCTTGCATGCACTGATGCCAAGCAACAGCCAGCCTCTGGGGAACCGCGCCCTCAAAAGCGGAGCAGCAGAACTCCAGTGCAATCATTTCGTTTTCAAAGTTGCTCCCAAGCCCGATGATAAACGTATAAATGTTGGACCTCACCAGGCTATTCAAAATGTACTCCATTCTTTGCATCTCCAGGACTGCACTTGATTTTCAAGTCAGTTGCAATTGCGACGTTGACTGCTTGTCTCGAGATCGACTCGTCCCCATCCATCACGCCAGGCAAGGCCCTCTTGCATCAGCTCAGAACTTTCCTTATGGATGACGATAACGATACTATGCAACTCGACATCCCGTCCGCTTTGGTGGGAATGGGATGGCATATCCAACGGCAGTCCTCCGATTGTTTGGATGGGGTCTCTGAAGTCCAGATGAGGGACGCTGACCCAGTTCTCTACAATGGACCAGCTGGTGTTAGCCCTTTGTTGCCATCAATACAGGGAGCTACAGGCCATGACTCCCAAATCTACAACTTACCTAGCTTGGACTGTCTCGATTCAGGATATCTCGTACGTCCCTCCCTTCGTCCCCCCCTTCTAGTTACGTTCAATCTAACTACCTCGTCAGTGGAACTCCATTGTGCCCTTCATTAATTTAGAAGAGACCACTAGCGATGACATCCAATCAAACAGCTCGTTCTCAACCCTCAAGCCGTTCCCTCGGTCCCAGCCCACTGGAGCTAGTTCTCACAGCACTTGTTCGGCTCCATCAAATGATGAGTTAAATGTAACAACTCATAAGATGGAGCATACGAATCTCAGTCTCGATAATTCCGTCGAAGGGCTAGGCTCGGCATTTGAAAATGACGCCCACTGTAGAACAGGCCGGCCTATCCAGCAAATGCCTGAGTTTCACTCTTCCTCTACGTTCATTGCCGCTCTAAACGCAGGTGCTTCATCGCGATTGCACGAGGAGTTAAACAATGAGTTCCTGCCCCCTGATTCTAAGACTAGATCCATTGGGTTCACGACTGTACTCAACAGCGATAGCGTGCCATCCACTCTAGTCAATGAACGGATGAAATTAAACCGTTGTAACTTGACGAAGCATTCTGCCTCGAATGGGGGTCAAGCCAATGCCTTAGGAGAATGGCTCAACGCGCAACTTATCTCTGGACCATATCGTAACGGACAGCACAATTGGCCAGAATTGGTTTATAATTCAGTGTCCCAGCTACGCCGTCAAACTTCGCCCAACCACAATTCAGTTTCTCAGGAATCTGTTCTCAAGGCTTCCGGTGAATATATTAGTGTGCGCGGTCAAATATACCCCCCTTCTTTTCTAGAATCTGTTATAGAAAAAGAAATACAGCGCCAAGGAGGGCATTATATACCCAATACAATAGGCCCATCTCACGCAGATCAAACAGAGAGTTCTTATTCTAACAGGGACCTAGAATCGGCCATGCCCGGTGCCATAGTTTTGAAAGCACATAGTCCTCCTAAGAGTACATTCAGTTCTGCTGCCTCGGACTGCAGCATAGGCTCTCATGCTTCTTGGAGTTCACGAAAAGGTAGACGCCTTGATTTGCCGCAACATGAAGATCACTTTCAAGACACACAGCAAGAAAGACCCGATTTCCCACTGAGCTTTGGGGATACTCGAGGAAAATACTACTGTCAATGGTGTCTGACGGGTTTCAACCGGGTGTGGGACTTGAAAAGACACGAGGAAACAAAGCATGCGCCGCAATCGGAATGGATCTGTCTAGCTGATGGAGAGAAGATTCAAACGCCACTCAGTACACTTTGTGCACTATGCAAACAATCGTGGCATATCGATCACCGAATAACATGCCCATATAAACTGGAAAGCTGTATGAAGAAACCTGAAAGTCATCGACGATTCGCGAGAAAGGACAAGCTTCAACAGCATCTAATCAAAACACATGGCATCGGTCTGTCCTCGCTACCGTCTGAATTCCATTCTTGGGAGAGAGCTATTCCAGCCAGCTCACAAACTCTTTGGGATTGCTACTTATGCACAAAACAAAAAATGACTTGGTCCCAGAGGTTTGAACATATTCGTACACATAGTGTCATTGACTGGCAAGATGGGAAGCTATGTAGGTGCACTATTGGACACTCCAGGGCACTACAAAGTCTTCTATCAAACTTAGGTCTCTCCAAATTATGGCATTCTATTTGCCAAGCGAGTTGGGTATGCTTTGATCCTTCTGGCTGCCGAACCTATGACGAAGACGACTTAAAACGGGAATCGGATTCTCCATGGAAATCATTAGTCTCGTTAGAGAGTCTCAAAGATATTGACTTCAACTTACGCTCGGTGCAGGCAATCCGTGGCGTAGATACTTATCGTTGTTGGTCCAGGAACTTTCCGTTTGGCGTGAATGGGATCGCAAGAACGTTTTGGTGCGGCTACTGTTGTAAGCTTGTTAGTGACAGCGAGCGACAATATTCAACCGGGTCCTACGACTGCGCTTTCTTGTACCACATGGACCGAAGTCATATAAACCCTTTGCCTTCTTCCCCATGGCAGCGCATATCCGTGCACCAGTTGACTGAGTTATTTTTATGCGTGCATGACAGCGTTTGGGAAAGACTCAGTACCAGTGTTCGTATCGATTCGGCGATCAAACAGGCGTTACACTGGGCTTGCGAAGTGCTATCTTATAATTTGAAGATAGCTGGATGGGTAGATTCATCTCTCCCCCTTTCCGAGATGGTTACCAACACTATCTCCAAAATTCGAGAGGAATTGGTCATTAGGGCTTATCAACCCGCAGTCGCTAACCAAACTAGGTCATATTACCACAAGAAAGTCCAGGAAGAATTCGACCATACCTTTCCTGTTTCATCACTTAATGAAGCTATACAACCCAACACGAACCAACACGAACCAATACTGCATATAAGTGAAGATGATTCAGAGAGCTGCTGAAACGAACAGCGATCCAAGGCTGAGCTTTGATTGAAGATCTAGTGACTGTCATGAGGGGCACTGTATCGAGGGGAGATTACAGACGGGTGAGTACAGGCTGTCAACTAGCAGCGGTGGTGAAGACGGCAACGACAAGCCTGGTAGACTGCTGCAACCGTCTCAGGTTAGGCTTAGAGTTGTACGAGCTTGAAAAACAAACCTATGAAAGTAAACGAGAGAAGCGAATGGTTCGAAAACGGTAACGATAGTTAGTATTGATGATACGATTTTGATAGACCTGGTACGAAGTTCTCCAACGTCTGTTCCCACAGATTTTTTTTTTAAATTACGCTCCAATCGACTTGTGGTGGATAATTTCGGCAGACAGTCGCCAACTAGGTACCCAAATCTTCTTCGCTTTAGAAGTTCCAGTGACCCTCAATTTAGTTTAGACTTGCTTTATTACTTTAAAATCTTCATTTTACGAATACCGTGTTCATTAGTGTCTGCTTTGCTTATTTTTCTCTGATCACAAAGAGCCTCTTTCTGCATGGGATGAGTTCTCATGGGTATGAGCTGATTGTAGCTAAACACTTCCTTTCGGCATGAAATTGCTTATCGCAACCTTTGAGGAGCATTCGTTGCTGCACACATGTTCTGGCAACCCGGCGCAGCAAATATTGTTTGCAGTAGCGGCCATTCATGGAATACCATACGTGGGCCAGATTCTCTTCAAGAAATAGATTTGAAGAAGTCAGACCTTAAATTCGACTTCGCCATATGTAATGGAATGTTTGACGCCAAAACCAAGACTAAACGAAGGCGTTGCGGAAACATAGCGTACATTAAATGTTCTTTTTTTATCACGATTGGATACAATCTATTACCCCAAA
>JANIPN010099643.1:0-58555 GCA_027478595.1 Erythroxylum anguifugum
GAGGGTGTCGAGGATGGAGGTGGTTGTGGTTGTTGTCGTAGTTGTCGCCATTGTTTTGTGTGTATGTGCATGTGTTGAATTGATGGTAGAGAGGTGATAGAACTGCGAATCTATAGTGACTGGGAGTGGATGATCGAGGTGGAATAGTTCGGTCTCGTACTATATAGCAGTGACAGGGTGCGATATAGTAGCTGTTATGCCGAGGCTTGAAGTATCATAGAAGTTTAGAACGATCTTTAAATGATATGTTATGTGGAAGATCATTGAAGCAAGAAAATATGTGAGAGAAGGCAATAATCGAACAAAGTCGTCGAAATTCAGGTAGCGCTCGGCTCAACAAAATACCACGATGCTATCGAGAGCACTTCTCCACAGATTTAGTCCGGACTACTTTGATAGTTCTCTAGGAGGGTACAACAGCAGCCACCCAGAGATCGTCCATTAAGCTTTAGGCAAAGACAGTATCTGCAAATCTCATAAGCGAAGCATTAATAACATCTAGAGCGTTTATCCGCCAACAGCCGCAGGCGATATATGGACTGGCTCCACTCATTGTTCACCCGATGTGGAGAACGGCAGGGCTGTAGGCGGGAAAATACATACCCGGCCAATCACCGCTCAGTAGCGGTCCGTTAGGTCAGGAAGATCTTCAACGTCAACTCATCCTGGGCTGGTGGAGACGGATGACGATTATGGAGTCTACGAGGTTTTGTCGGCAATTGAAATATGGCAGATAGAGGAGAGAGTAAGATGAGGAGGAGGAGGCTTAGAGTCTACGGTCCAAACACAATGTGAGTGCAAGTGGGATATTTTCAAGGAACGACAGCACGCACAACGAGACCATGTCGCCTGATGTATCAAATCTGATTGGTATCATTCGCAGTTTTTGGAATACAGTAGTACGAGTAGTAGCCGCCCTAGTCTAGACGCCGTGCAACAGCGCCACAAAGCCCATAAAGTCCATTGAATAGTACAGATGTCGTATGCTCCGAGCACATGCAATCCGGCCGTTATCGTCATCGCCGTCGTTTGTCATCAATCATAGACGAGGAGAATGGTTCAAGCTTTCCATCTCTGGGATATCACGGAAGATCGGCGATAGTGGTGCAGTCGGCTGGCTGGCGATGCTGTCCAGCTTCAGAACCTCGATGCATTTGTCCCAGGACTCCATTCCACGCACAGCATGCTCAACGATAGTGCTCTCGCCGGATTCGAACAGTGACTGGTTGAATATCTCGAAGCCGAGGAATCCTCTGTAGCCCATGTCCAGGAGCCAAACCTTCAACAGCTGAAAGACGGGTAGGTACGCCCCCATTTGCGCCTCTCCGGGAAATAGGCGAGCATTTCGTGACCACGTAAGCGTAGGGTGCTGGGCGGGATTGTACCACGGGTGATCCGGGGTGAGGGGTTCGTCGAGACGCATACCGTCGGCAATCTGAACGTAGAAGATCTTCTCTGTTGGCACACGCTCGAGAAGCTGCTTGCAGTCCTCCCCCAGCAGATCGTCGGCATTTTCTTTTTTGCCGTCGATCGAGGTAGGGTCAGCCCACACCTTGGCGAGCACCTGGAACGAGTCGAGGCACAGCCCGAGGTTGGGACGGTTGGCTTTCTTCACCATGCGCCAGGCATCCTGCCAGCTGGAGACGTGAGCTCCCCACGCCATGGCTTCGTAGGCAAACCGGATGGGTGGGTTGAATGCTGCACCCAAGTCTGCAATCTCTCTGAGGTCTTGAGCGATGGTGGCTTCGTCGCCGGTGGCAACTGCCGGATCGGTGTGGAACATGCTGGGCACCATGATGAGGTCGGTCTTGAGGACGGCAGCGATCTTGAGCCACGTTTTGAGTTTGGTAATCTTCTCGGCATGACGCTCGCGGCTCAGGAGGCCTTCGTAATTCTTAAAAGGCTGGAGGCAGGTGACGGTGAGATTGTACGCGTCGCAGGTGGCACGGAAGATACGAGCCTCGTGGAGTAGGTTGTTCTCTAGGCACCCAGCGGTGTTTTGAGCAGGCACCTTCAGATCTTCGTAGAACACCTCGACGCCATAGAAGCCTGCCTCTGCTATAGCTTTGAGTTTGGGCTCGATGTTGTGTTTCGTAGCGCGTCCTACGCTGAGCGACGCAATGGCTATAGGCAGTTTGTCGACGATTGTCATATGTTTAGAAGGCATGATGATGATGAATGCTGGATACGGGTAGTGCGGAAGGCAGTCTGTGGTTGTGTTTCTGCTCTGTAAGAGAGAGGGACGGAGAGAGGAAGGAGCAAGGAAAGAAGCTATGGGCACATAGTATTTGTAGGTGCAGTGCGGTGCGGTACGGTGCGGTGTTATTGATTTTGAGTAGAATGAGGTTGACAGAGAGACAGTGTGCGTGTGTGAAGACGGGGTTTTAGGATCTTTCGCCGTTACGACGATAAGGAGCTCTTCACGGAGTCGCTTCAGGCCCTCAGCCACGAATGTCTTGCTTGGTGACAGCAGCGGCAGCAGCCAGTAAGCCGGCAGCCAGCCATCCAGCTCCGGGGCTCCGGGGGACACGCAGCCAGCTAGTGCATCGCACTAAACTCCTGGCTAAGAAATCTTGGAAGCTAAGAAAGCTAAAATAGTTCCTGGGCCCCCCAAGTGCTCTAGGGGCAGTTCTTCGCAGTTCTTCCCCCCGGCCCCGGGAGAAGACAAAGGCACCGTCTGTATCGGCCACCTGCGTTCACCGCCCCCGGCACAGCACTTAACAGGTAAAGGCTAGGATCCTCCGCTGTGGCTGATGACAAGTTCGATAAAGAGGAAACAAAGCTTCCTCCATCGGGAAAGGGCTTCCTGGTGTCTACCATGTAATTTCCAAAAATTCCATCTGCAAGTCCGTTCTTGCATCGTTCCAAAGAGGGCGCCTATCGCGCCTTGTGTAAGCCACTGGGTGCTTGAGCACGTCCATGCACAGCGTTGACCATCGGGGTGGCGGCGCCTCTACGCCCTGTGAGACGCAAAAAAAGTTGACTGTGTCTCATCGTTGATGTTTCGAGGCTGACCTAAGAAGATAAACAGGGCGCTCAAATTCAGGCATACTTTCGCGTTTTGAATTCAAGTACGATAATTGCAGCCCCCCTCAAGAGATGATCTTTGGAATTGGTGTAATAAGAAGTATTAAAATAGCATATCTCTCGAGTCAGGATGGAAATTGTTACTCGGCGGCGAAAGAAATGCTGATGTTTTAGGGTAGATTAGACATTCAGCGGATCACTACGCCGTTGGAGTTCAGCTTTGCATGCTTTGCCAGAAGCTGTGAAACTCTTGATTGCTCGCACCCTCCGCAAACCCAAGGTGGGTGAGGCTCTCCTCCCAGTTGTTCATCCACTCCATGGCATCGATGGTGCCGAAATCTTGGAGTACCGAGTCGACATCGCTGGCCGCGGCCGTACCAGGATCTGTCAGAGCATTGTCAGGAATGCCATCAGGATTGCTGGATTGGACTTCTGATAAAGGTGCACCAGAAATCCCGCTGAATGGCGCAACATGGCTTAGCGGAAGCTTCGAGGAAGCTACAGCACTGCTGGAGAACTCTGTACTTCCCAACAGGGTCTGGTGGGCCATTTTGTCAAAAATTGCATGGAAACGTTCCCTGATCGGTTCGAATCCGGGCCATATAATGCTTATGTCTGACGTCGAGTCTTTCATGTCTCGAAGGTCACCGCGAATTTGTCCAAAATTAATGCCATGGCTATGCATTGTTTCTAGTGAATTGCAAATGACGTGGGCAAAGTACTCGTAGGTTGGAGGCAGCGTACCGTAGCCGAAGAAAATCGCATGTTTCTCTATCAAACGGCACCCTTGACCTATAAGAGCAAGGACATAGTCGAAGTATGTTTTGCTGCGAAGAAGGCTCGATCTCGTATATAAATGCAAGAGAGCGGCAATATAAGACAAGCGTAGATGGATTTGATGAGGTAGCAAAGGGTATTTTATATGGGATTTCCCTTGAACGCTGAGATCCATATGAGAGAAAAAGGGTTGATCCCTGCCCCAGCTGCGTAGCTCCTCAAAAATGTTGTCCGAGGCTGCAATATCTACGTGGTCGGAATCGAGACAGAGGTGTCTGTTGAGGTTCCTGAACACCTTAACTACCTGATTATAGATGCTTGGTCCAGCACAAGGCCCATGGATAAAGGACGGATTGTTGGACAAGGTGCTGTGAGTTCCTTTCCACGGTTCCCATTCCTCGAGCCCGCTTTCGTTTACCGGGCTGATTGAATTCAGATCAATCTCCCTGAGCTGTGGTCGGCGGCCTATACGTGCCGAAACAATTGTGTCTAATAAAAAGCAGCCATAGTAGACGTGGGGCCCCCGGTCGGTATGACCCGGTGCTGGATTTGCCAATGTTTCTCGGCGTTCAGATCCTGCGGCCATAACTAGAGTAGCTCTTGCGGCTTGACCCACTACAATCCACGCTTTCTCCCACTGGCCACTTTGCATGGATGATAGTGTCAGCAACAGCAAGGCCTGGATATGGAATAGATCGAGCTTTCCGGGATCAAGGGGGATTAGACTTCGCGAATAATCAAACATAGCCACTGTCTCCATCTCTTTCTGGTCGGCGAATGATTCGTTAAGCTGACTGTTTTTCAGCGTCGAATATTGTGATTCAGCATAAGCAAGCAGAGCCCAAATCAGAGCATGGGACCCGTCGTTCTCTGACTGAATGTTGCTGTCCCCGTTGGAGATCTCGTAAAGAGTTTTAACGACATCATGCTTCTCCAGGATACCGAACCAGCAGTGGGTGAAGCTGAAATAGAACTCAAGCAGTTGCCATGCCGCGGACGGAAGTTTTGGCTTCAAAAGTACATGTGAACTGAGAGGTCGAAGTTCGTCTTCAGTACGGGAGCTTAGAGGTCGCGTGTCTTCGAATCTTTCCGGTTGCCACAAGTCGCCTAGATCATTGTTTGAGGCTATCTCGATGTCTGAGAATTGCAAGTCAGCTGGTTTCGCTGGTGTTATGCTTCCTAGGATGCTGCTGGAAAGATCGGGCTCTCGCTTGGCTGCTTTGTCGGGAAGCGAATCAATAAACTCAAGGGTCTGGTCGAATTCTTTATGTAATTTGCTGTCCTTCCATGTCTTGATGAGACTACGGCTTTCGTCAGACTCTAGCCACTCCACCAGAAGCTCATCTTGTTGGCTGCCAGATTGCTTAGCATCGCTGAGTATTTTGACTAACTGTTGCTCCAGGTGCGGAATCCGGCGGATCGCGAGCGCCCAGAGTTTCTCGAGCCCGCGGACATATCCTTCCTTCAGACCTCGCTTCTTCGATGGAGTGTTGTATACGCAAGGGCGGCCGAGCTTCAAGCAGGAGGAACAAGATGGTTTTCGTCCATCGCAGCGGTCTTTTCTTGTGCGACACGAATCGCAAGCTTTGGAGACGCGCTGCCTTAACGGCCGTCGGTCACGAACCCGTGGTTCGTCCATCCATCTGCGAGTTCATAAGTGAGAGGATGCTATTACGACAACATGTTTCCTCTGACTATTGTTCCGTCAGGAAACTACAGTGTGTTGTAGTAAAGACTTCTCACTTGGAACAGTGGCCCAGTCTCTCGATTTTGTAACGCAAATGTCGAGAATGACGGCGACGGCGATCTTTTTCTACTGTAGACGATTGTCCGGCTCCGCACTTGAAGACGAGTATCGGCAGTGCCCCGGCAAATAGCTGTGCGGGGGATCTAACTTAGCGGGTGACTTAGCCCAAACCAATAAGAGCACACATGAAAATTTAGCTGTCGAGGCCTCATCTTTTGCGACAGTGGGTGGAGAGAGAGGGCCTATAGACTTCGTCTCATTAGAAGCTGCCCCCTTGACCTGCAAAGCTTTACCCTCCCACCTCCGCACTTGGAAACTATAAACCACCTAAGCTGATCTTTAATACGACGTTGGTTGAAGTGGTCATAAGCTCTGGAATACATAAGCCTTCTATGCTTTCTCCCTTTCCTTCAGCGATACGTGTCGGTAATTCTGCTTATTTGCAACATGATTGAACGGCGCAGTCCGTGTTTTATTTCAAGGGATCAGGTATCAATCAGGTCTTGTTAAAACATTGCTTGGATATCGATTGCCACTTAAGTCAACAATGGCAGAATCCGTGGTCGACATTCCTCTGGATGGATTCTCATACGAACACCGCGGCCAACATCAATTGCCCTCCAGGAGCTCGTCTCGGGTGCCTTCAATAAGCGGGACGGAAATCAATGGCGGCAATCTTAGGGTTTTCTCGGAGCAGGCTTCGATAATCCTAGTCGGTGTTCGAGGTGCTGGGAAGAGATCTCTTGGATTCATTGCTGCTGCGCACTTGGGAAGAAGATTCGTCACCGAGGGCCATTATTTCCAAGAAGTTACCGGCCTGTCGAAAGCAGACTACTTGGCTCAGCATGGAAAGAATGAGTACTATCGACGCTGCCGTGACGTGTTCAGAAGGATGCTTAGCGAGAACGAAACCAACTGTGTCATAGAGTGTGGAATGGCAAGCTTGGACAGAGAAGCCCAGCATCTTCTCAAGAAGTTCTGCAACACTCACCCTATAGTGTATGTGGTTCGAAATTTCGAACAAGTTGCTGGCCTCCTAAAGTTGTCCCAGGCAGATGGGCAGCGTCTCAAACAATGGGATCAGACCCACCGCCAGTTCTCGAACCTCGAGTTTTACAACATGTACGATTCTACTGGGAATGGCGAAGGCCTTGGTACTCTTGACTCCAATATTGGTTCGTCGTTTGTTCTTCGGGATGTCAAGCTTGAAATATCAAACTTCATCGATTTCATACTGGGCAGGTCTCAATCCAAGGCCTCTCAAAGCCCTTTCTCGATCGATTCCATTCCACTAGAGCAAAGGAGCTATACTTATGCGATAACGTTACGATTATCAGAACTAACTGCTGGTAGCGTTAACCTGGATAACATCGAGATGGGAGAAGATGCAGTTCGTTTGGAGATTGATTCTTCAGACTTCAATCAGATAAGCGAATCGGTTGCTCTCATAAGGCGCAAGGTTGGAGTTCCCATAATCTATTTTGCACCCAAAACTTTTTTCGGTGCTAGCGGCGACAATAGCAACAGCTACCGTAATGTTCTTGAACAGGGACTCCGGGCTGGCGTCGACTATCTAATAGTTGACATAGAATGCGGGATTGACCTAGTGCAAGAAATCCTTTCGCGTAAGGGCAATAGCAAAATTATAGGATGCTATTTTGATGATGCACTTGGGCAAAGGAAATGGCTAACCGATAACAAGTTGTCAAAGTTTCAGTTTGCAGATTCGTTGGGGTTCGATCTTCTTGAATTTAGCCAGAAGGCCGAGTCTAAACAAGATAACGACGACATTGTGATGTTCAGAGGCCGTGTAAATGCAACCTTTGGCTTAACAAAACCGCTGATTTGTTATAACACGGGTCCACTGGGCAAGTCATCTATCGTTTTTAATCCTGTATTGTCTCCTGTGAAATCGGCCTCCTCGTCGCAGATGTTGCAGAACTGCAATATGCCATGCATCACTGCAATGCAGGCTACTGCGGCCTTATTCTCAAGTTTTATGCTTGATAGCCTACAATTTGCCTTGATCGGAAATCTTGGCGCACATAGTGTGTCTCCTGCGATGCACAACTCCTCTTATCGGCAGCTAGGCATGAGTCACGAATATACCTCTCACGAAGCATCGAACTTTGAGGATCTAAGGGTATTCTTGGAAGACTCTAACTTCGGGGGCTGCAGCGTCAATACGCCTTACAAAGTTAGCGTATACAATAAACTCACTGAAAGGAGTCCGCATGCAGAAGCCATAGGGGCAGTGAACACTCTACTCCCTCTTAAGAAGTCGGTGGATGGAACGGAGCTTTCGCTCGTTCAGCAAGCCGCTCAGAGGAATAGGGCTGGACCGGTAGATGGCTTTTATGGGGAAAATACAGACTGGATCGGCTTTTCGACTTCTTTCCGGCGCCGTCTCTCTCCACGGAACACTATATCGCCGCATACGACCGGACTTGTTTTGGGAGCAGGTGGTGCTGCACGAGCAGCTATCTATGCGATGATCTATCTCGGTTGTCAGAACATCTTTGTCTGCAACCGGACAGTCGATGCAGCTCTTGCAGTCGCGGA
The DNA here is from genome assembly GCA_027478595.1 of Erythroxylum anguifugum. NCBI lineage: Eukaryota > Viridiplantae > Streptophyta > Magnoliopsida > Malpighiales > Erythroxylaceae > Erythroxylum > Erythroxylum anguifugum. The sequence continues at coordinate 8,114 of JANIPN010099643.1, forward strand.
ACACTTCAACGTCTGGGCTCGAACAAGTCGGTCTGCGACCAAGGATATTGTGCACGTTATTCCTAATATAGAGACACCATGGGCGGCGAACTACCAGCCTCCAACTTTGATAATTTCTTGTATTCCTGGGGTAGTGGCGGGAGACCCTCAACCAACTGGATTTCGAATTAGACCGGACTGGCTTGGTAGTCAGTCTGGAGGAGTCGTAGCCGATGTGAGCTGTTTTCTGAACACAATCGATCGCCACAACTAACTAACGTGTCACAGGTCTCCTACAACCCAGTGCAGACGCCTCTTCTGAAACAGGCTCACGAGTGCAGAATGGAGACCAATCGTCAGTGGATCATTATTACTGGACTAGAAATGCTACCGGAGCAAGCGGCAGTTCAGTTCGAGCTGATGACGGGAAGAAGAGCTCCTAGGAAACTCATGCGCGAGGAAGCTATGCGCGTGTACTGTAAAACCTGAAAAAGAATTGTCGCCCCGTCTGTACTTATCGAACTGTGCCAGTTGTAGCAGAGGTACGATGATGGACTGCGAGGATTTGAGTCTGTGGATACGAGAGCTTGTATTGCCAAGACGGAGATTCACTTAAAGATTCTTGGTAGGGAGGTCTAGATCACCGACAGATCAGACAGAGCAGCAGGAACGCGTGCGACCACATGTTTGGAAGGCCTTCCCCCCGCGCCGCCAAGGTTGTGCACACGCCTGAGCGGGACTCGATCATACTTCGAGACTTCGAGTCCTCGACAAAGTTCAGTTGCCCCCGGGTGCCGGTTTTTTGGCTCGAGATTCTTGTTTTGTGGTACCTGCTTCGCGTTTCCTACCTGTCTGTAAATCCCTCGCAATGGACACCTGGAGCCTTCGCAGTCAAATATTTCACCGGCATTGACGTCTAACTAAGGTATCGTTCACTGGCAAAGCCCCCGGCGAGTGCAAGTTTATCTCGCAGAAGATGCACCACATGCAGTGTGAGGTTCCCCCCCTCGCCTCGCCCAATAACAGGTGCATTTCTTGTGAAAGACCGAGCCGCCTTCCTAGATGGGATCTTGTGCATTTGGATAAAGCTTGGCTAGAATACTCTACTCTATAAGGGTGTACTTCCCATGGATTCCTTCATTTACACTTTACCTGGTCTGAATCACATTATCACCAATTTGCGACTTCTAAACGCTGCCCGGGCGCAGCAATGGCAGCCTCTGGAGAAGTTTATGTCGGCCGCTGGACAGACTACTCTCAGCCTTTCCCCTTCGGAGATACTGTAACGATTCCCTCACGAGAAGGAAACCTGCTGATCGCTGCTACCTCTCTATTTGTTACAATAGTAGGCTTTCGCCTCTGGACTATTATCACGTTCGTGCTTCACCAGGTCCGAAGTCAAGAAGGAGAAGCAGATGGCTTGTTCCGCCAACAGCAGGTGCTGCTTCGAAATTCTCCAGGCCCTTTTGGAATGTTCCTCAAATTTGTGCAATTAGGATGGGCTTGGAGGAAAACTGGCTCTCATGGTTCTCGAGTAGCTCGCCCTCAGACAAGAACCCTCGCAATAGCTATTCCCGCGCTATTGTACGCATTGGTCTTCGTTGTCTTTGGAGTACTATCTTCAAGGGTCGCTAGTGGAAGTCTTGTAAAAATTGTAAATGGACACTGTGGGATGTTCGGGAACAGTACCACCCCTGGCGCCAACGAAGCATCGCAGATGAGATACAAGAATGAGACTGAAGTAGCTCAAGCCTACGCTCGCCAGTGCTACAGGGTTGGTGGAGCTAGACTTGGATGCGGCTTCTACCAGGTCGATTCGTTACCTTATACAAAGTTCGATGACGATTGTCCATTTGGAAACGACATCAATGGTCTAAGTATGTGTACGGCCTCGGCGCTGACAATGCAAACTAGCCTGCTCGATAGCGATACACACTTTGGGATCAACACAAAGCCTGAAGATCGTGTGCAATACCAAAAGCGCGCTACATGTGTTCCGCTGAACATCTCAGCGTATGCAGAGCCTCACGCCCAAGATCCTAACACTTTTAATTATTTCTTGGGCCGTTACGGAGGAGAACAGCTAGGGGCTAATGATGTCACCTTTGCCTATAACACATCATTGTTTGATGCCAAGGCTCCACTTCATCTAGAGTGAGTGCTTCTGCTTCCGTCATCCTTTTAAAGTTGGCTACTTAACATTTGTAGAACTCGAGAAGATAGTACTGGTAGTTCTCCTGGTTCTATTGATTCTTGGTCTGCAATAAACCCGTTGAACGTTACCGATGCGAATACTGGGTTGGTGTTTCTCATGCAAAACTGGGTGGACTGGGGAACGCCAGTACGCGATCCATGGTACTCTGCTACTACAGAGGTAGAAACGGGAAGCATCTATGGCAGTTCTATATACATAGCAGATAAGTGGGTATCGGCCTTAGGGTGCACGGAGAAACGGCGATTGTGTAATCCACACAACTCGAGGTGCTCTGACTTTGTACCTCCTGCGGCAATTATTAATGAGAGTACCTGGGCCGGGCTTGATTTTAACGGTGCACAGAATGCTTTATCGATCAGGTTTTTTCATGATGCTCTCTATAGTACGCTTGTTACACAGCCATTTTATTTGAACACGAATGCCCTGCTAGCAAGTAGCAAGATTATAGCTGGCACAACCGGGAGCAGCCTGCCAGATAACCAGTGGCAATTGGAGGTTGAATCGTGGTTTCAGATTGCTCTCAGCAGGTTGCAAGCTGGTATGATTGGCCTTGCGACGCAAGATCAAGCCCTCGTGAATGATCCACGAAATGATTTCTTAGATTGGAGGGAAGCAATGGCCGGCATCAACGAACCATTTCAACTTGCTGTTATTGATCAGTGCTCCCAGACGCGAGTGCATTCAACCCAGGACTTTCAAAACTTCTCATTTTTTGGCTTGATGCTGGAATATTCTCTCGGAATGATCATTGTTCTAATTTCATATCTTCTCGAGCCTCTAGTCGAGTGGAAGCGACGTCACTGGAGAATGGCGAACGGATATAGAGAAGTGGCTCGGGTGGAAGATCGACTTTTGAACTTGCATGCTAGGGCTTATGATAATGCGGGATACGAAGGCTGGGACGATCTCAACGCCAGTGTACCGGTGACTCCTAGTGGAGTTCGATTTTCGCCCTTTACAAAGACCGCAAGGGTGGGAGGCTACCAGGCACCATATCATAATTCTGACATCAATCCGAGAGTCCTCTCTGGCTCTCGTGGAGAGGAATCCTTGATAAAAAGCCCTGGCACCGAGATAACCTTTAGCACTTTGAATTCTCCTAACCAGCCATACAGTCCTCAGCAGCCGCGGAGCACGTTGACACATACTTCCTGGAACTCTCAACGCGACAACTATACTTATCAATCTTTGCAATCTGGTCGCAGCTCCTGAATCTGTCAGCAGCTAGTAATTATGTATTACGCGGAGAATTTCGTGGCCGTGCAAGGACTAGTAGAAGCCTCCTTGGTGAGAGTTTCTACCAAAGCGCTCGGCACAACCTCGCTCTGTATCCAAACTTACCGGCACTGAAGGCCAGGCAAAATTCTTATCCGCCGGTGGGCCTCTACGCCAAGAACTCGGCTAACTACCGGCCCGGTAGAGCCAGAGCCAATACAATCGCCTTCTGTAGGAGAACTGAATACCTTCGTGATATGATGTAGAGGAGCCAGTTGTTTTACGAAGAAAGGCACACTAGACCTGAACCTCCTAAAAGTTGCAACGATGACCCGAAACGTTCTCCTCATCAATGGGCCGAACCTGAACCTCCTTGGACTTCGGGAGCCTCATCTTTACGGTAGCGAAACACTCTCGGATGTTGAAAACGCTGCTAAGAAGCATGCCGAGAGCCTCGGAGGCAAACTAGAATCGTTTCAATCGAATCACGAGGGCCAAATTATTGATAGAATTCACGAAGCGCGGGGAAAAGTCGACGTTGTTGTCATAAACGCTGCGGGTCTGACACATACAAGCGTAGTCCTACGGGATGCCCTGCTTGCTTCGGAAATCCCGTTCATTGAAGTTCATATCACAAATACGCACCAAAGGGAGCCATTTCGCCACCATAGCTATTTGAGTGACAAGGCTGTTGCCGTTATCATGGGCTTAGGAACGTTTGGTTACACGTGTGCCATAGAACACGCGATTCGATACGTGAAACTCAATCGACTTGAGGTACCTTGGTCGGAATCAAAATAGGTGAATATCGACTACCATATGCGGGGTATAGAAAATGAGGATTTGAAATTGTTCATGCTACAAAAATTTAACCCTTGGCATCGGCTCGAATGCAGAAGAAGTGAATTGTTGTAGGGGTTAATATTCGTTCTGTAATTATATACAACGTGCGTTGCGCGTAACCCTATGATTTCTATAGGTTCGTATTAAAACTATAATGCGATGCTTTGATCATCTGCCACTCTATAGCTTTGACTCTCTTCGGTCGCGCCTCCACTTGGGAGCCTCAGTCTCTTCCCATTTTCTTAGAGACTCAGTAATGAACCTTGTAGCGACCCTAACCATATCAAGGCTCATTGCATGGCCAATACCGGGAAATATATGATCCTCAAAGTGTATTCCACCGTGGCTGTACCAGCCCTTCGGTTCGATGGCTCGCTGAAGCCAGTCCATGAAAGCTGCTCCTTGAGCGTGCGGCACGAGGTTGTCGTCGCCACCAGCTAAGTTCAGAATCCGTTTGCCTTTGAGGGTGTAATCCATGAGCGGAACCAGCCGCTTTAGCTCCTCCGAGGTTGGGTCGGGATAAGGCTCTGTGCCGTCGCGGTCTACTCCTATGAACATACCTGCGGGGTCGAGCTGTTTCATGGCTTCGGTAAGGCCAGGTGGGAAGTCGATAGATCCGATGAATTCGGACCCTGGTGGAGAAGTGTTCCACCAGGACTCGCGCCTTGACAGTCTCGCACGCTGTTTCATCAGTTCGATGTAGTCTGGGCACCCGATGACTACTACGACTGTGGTGATCCGCGGGTCGTGCATCGCACACTGCCATGCACAGTGGCCTCCAAGGCTCACGCCGATAGCCATGTGATCTACTATGATACGCTCGTCTTGTGGAAACAAGTAAGCGGGTAGATACGTAATCAGCTGTGATGCATCAAGCTGTGTGCCATCTATAACCTGTCAGTTGTCCGCTTGACGTCGGTGTGATCTCACTTACGGAATGCCGAAAACATGTCTTGTGCATGCTGTTCGTCTCCTGACCTCCAGTCGCCATTTGCTATAGGGTCAATTACTCTGGAGCCATGGTTCCGTTGGTCCAGGGCTACCGCAATAAGACCCGGTGAGTCTTCGGTTCTAGACTCGTTCAAACGTTTATTCCACGACCTGATGATTTGAGATGCCAAAGGAGCCATGGTTTCTTGGCTGCCGAGCCGAGGGTGTAGTAGCCATAAAACAGAGACATATTTGCTGTCGTGTGGCAGTTCTTCTAGCCCGTGCACTGTAGTCAATAGTCCAGCCATCAAATACTTGCTTTGGGATACAGGTGGAGGAGCCGCCATGGCTGACTTTGACATAGGATTGGGAGCCATGATTATAGGTTTTATTCCACCAATAGGATACTGGAGAAATAGACCAATGGTCCAGTTTAATATAGACAGTAATAGAAACGTAAATAGCATGCTGGAAACCAGCGTTTCTCCCCGCATGCGCTCTTGGGTGGGAAGTCGTACTTAGTCTGCGAGTTACACCTTTAGTAGAAGTGACGCACAGTCTCGGAAGCCGAGGAAGAACAACACGGCCGTTCCGAAGCCGACTACGGTGTGTTTTCGGCATGCCGAACTCTGCCGATCCTCACCCACTTTTTTAATTTTCTGGCCGTCAACCTTAACCCTAGCGGGGGTTGTCAGCCTTGCTGCCACGCTTGCACACTGAAGGACAACCAGACGCCGTGAAGGACAACCTGTAACCTCGAACTCCTCCCGACCCCTTGTTCTTCGACATACCTTTTCTACTTCCATAGCATCGACTTTTCGTTAGTTGTTGCTAGTTTACACCCAAGTGGCCTGCAGGCAGACAGCCGCCGTGGACATTTTAAGCTGTTTGTCTTGCCCGCCTCCAGGGGATGCGCCAGTGTCCCCAATTGAAGTAACATGCAGTCCTCGCCGAGCATGTTGACTAAGGTATGCCGAGCCTGAAGCTGTATAGAGAGCTTGACTAAGGTGTCTTCAGTTCGAGTCAAAGTCGTCAAGGGCCAAGGGCATCGCGTTTCACCCCAAGAGGTAAGCTTTTTTCCTGCAACGTTGCGCCCACAAAGCTAATTTGAGCTAGACCATGGATCTTGGTCTCGCTGCATTCGTCTACCATTCAGCTATGGGATTATCGCATGGGAACTCTGATTGATCGGTTTGAAGAACACGATGGGCCTGTACGCGGCATTGACTTTCATAAAACACAACCACTCTTCGTTTCTGGAGGAGACGATTACAAGATCAAAGTATGGTCATACCAGACAAGAAGATGTCTATTTACCTTGAATGGCCATTTAGACTATGTACGGACTGTATTTTTCCATCACGAGCTACCTTGGATCCTCTCATGTTCGGATGATCAGACAATTAGAATATGGAACTGGCAAAACAGGTCTCTTAGTACGTATTGCGTTCTCTATGCTATGAAGCTACTAACTTTATCTCATAGTTTGTACTATGACGGGCCATAATCACTATACAATGTGCGCTCAGTTTCATCCCAAGGATGACCTTATCGTTTCGGCGTCTTTGGACCAATCGGTACGGGTGTGGGATATTTCAGGACTCAGGAAAAAACATTCGGCCCCAACTTCTATGACTTTTGAAGATCAAATGGCTCGAGCAAACCAAAACCAAGCCGATGTGTTTGGAAATACAGATGCAGTGGTCAAATTTGTGTTGGAAGGCCACGACAGGGGCGTAAACTGGGTTGCTTTCCATCCAACACTCCCGCTAATTGTTTCGGCCGGCGACGACCGCCTTATTAAGCTCTGGAGAATGAGTGAGACGAAGGCCTGGGAGGTGGATACTTGCCGTGGACATTTCCAGAACTCATCTGCTTGTCTCTTTCACCCACACCAAGACTTGATTTTGTCTGTCGGTGAAGACAAAACAATCCGTGTCTGGGACCTCAACAAGCGCACCTCGGTACAGTCCTTCAAGCGCGAAAACGACCGGTTTTGGGTCATAGCAGCCCATCCGGAAATCAACCTCTTTGCAGCTGGGCACGACAATGGAGTCATGGTATTTAAGCTAGAGCGAGAGCGTCCTGCGTCAGCTATTCATCAAAATACGCTTTTCTATATTACTAAAGATAAGCAAGTACGATCATATGACTTCCAGAAGGATGCAGAGTCTCCGAATCTACTTTCATTGAAAAAGCTTGGAAGCCCGTGGACGCCACCTAGGACGATCTCTTACAACCCTGCCGAACGCGCAGTACTTGTCACGTCGCCCACTGATAATGGTTCATATGAACTTGTTAACTTACCGAGAGATGCGTCTGGTGCACTTGAACCAGTGGATACGAAACGGGGTCAAGGCAACTCTGCTGTGTTTGTGGCACGGAACCGGTTCGCGGTGTTCAGTCAAACGAACCAGCAGGTGGATATCAAGGATCTGCAGAACAATACCACAAAAACCATAAAGCCACCTACTAGCACTGTTGACATATATTTTGGTGGTACAGGATCTTTACTCATGATCACTCCTACAACAGTTGTTCTTTATGATATCCAGCAAAAGAAGCAGCTTGCCGAGTTATCTGTTGCTGGCGTTAAGTACGTCGTGTGGTCTGGTGATGGCAACTATGCTGCTTTGTTGAGCAAACACAATGTTACCATCGTCAACAAGTCACTGGAACAAGTGAGCACTCTGCACGAAACTATTCGGATAAAGAGCGCTGCATGGGATGACGCTGGTGTTTTGCTGTACTCTACCTTGAATCACGTGAAGTATACACTTCTAAATGGCGACAATGGTATCGTACGAACGCTTGATCAAACCGTTTACCTAGTAAGAGTAAAGGGTCGCACAGTTTATTGTCTTGATCGTGCAGCAAAACCGAAGAAACTCAATATCGATCCTACCGAATACAGGTTCAAGCTCGCGCTAGTCAAACGCAATTATGAAGAGATGTTGTCCATTATCAAGAACTCGAGTCTGGTTGGCCAAAGCATCATCGCTTACCTGCAAAAGAAAGGTTATCCGGAGATTGCTCTGCAATTCGTTCAAGATCCACAAACAAGATTTGAGCTTGCAATCGAATGTGGCAACCTTGATGTAGCAGTTGAAATGGCTAAGGAATTGGACCGCCAAAAGCTGTGGACAAGACTGGGTATAGAAGCTCTTGCCCATGGGAATCATCAAATTGTCGAAATGGCCTATCAAAAGCTGCGCCACTTCGATAAGCTTTCTTTCCTTTATCTTTCTACTGGAGACAATGAGAAGCTGGTTCGAATGGCGAAGATTGCCGAGCATCGCGGCGACGTTACCTCTCGATTCCAGAACGGCGTGTATCTCGGCGATGTTCAGAACAGAATAGAAATGTTTAAAGAAATTGACCTCTGGCCTTTAGCTTACGTTACGGCCAAGGCTCATGGTCTCGATGATGAGTGCCAGACTATTCTAGAAGCCAGCGGTCTCACTGAAGAAGAGATTAAAATTCCAAGTCTGGGAACCCCTACAGATCCACCTCGAATTGTTGTCCCAACACACAAAGCTAACTGGCCTGTAAAGGCTGCGTCACACTCATTCTTTGAGAGAGCTCTTCTAGGTGAAGTCGAAGGCTTGGAGGATGGAGTTCCTGCAGCAGATGGATTTGGTGAGGAAGATGTTGGGGAGAACGGCGATGCTTTGGGTCAAGCGGCGCTGGGAGACGAAGAAGAAGAAGATGACGCCGGATGGGACATGGGCGATGACATCAACGTTGAAGTAGAGGATGACTTTGTAGACGTGCAGGGTGTTGAAGGAGTTACCGGTGGAAGTGAGGCAGATACATGGTCAAGAAACTCACCAATCGCTGCGGATCACGTTGCTGGCGGTTCGTTCGACACAGCCATGCAGCTCCTGAATCGACAATTAGGTGCAGTCGAGTTTGCTCCTCTCAAACCACGGTTCCTAGAGATCTACCAATCGTCGAAAACATTCCTCCCTGCCACCGCTGGCCTCCCTCCGCTGGTCAACTACGTACGACGAACAGTAGAAGAAACGGACCCTCGCAAGGTTTTACCTGCCATACCCCGCGATCTCGAGTACATTGCTAGCAATGACTTACAGGAGGGCTACACTGCTATGAAGTCTAATAAGCTCGAAGATGGGTTGAGAATATTCCGTGGCATTCTCCATGCTCTGCTCGTCAATGCCGTTTCGACACAAGCGCAAGTTGCCGAAGCAAAAAAGATTATCACTTCAGCTGCCGAATATACTATTGCCATGACGATTGAGCTTCAACGTCGATCCATCAACGAAGATAACGAAGAGAATATCAAGCGTGGTCTCGAGTTATCGGCATACTTTACCATACCGAAACTGGAAGTCGCACACAGACAATTGGCACTGATGGCGGCCCTTAAACAAGCTTTCAAACACAAGAATTTCTCTACCGCCTTAAGCTTCGCCAATCGCATGATCGCTAATGGAGGATCCCCAAAACTTCTGGAGCAGGTATGTTTAGTCCAAAATTTTCCTAGTTCGTTGTAGCTAACAATCTTCAGGCTCGCAAAACAAAAGCACAGTGCGAGCGTTCACCATCGGACAAGATCGATATCGAATACGATCAATTTGCCGAGTTTGACCTTTGTGCCGCAAGCTTCACTCCTATCTACGGCGGTACACCATCGGTATCGTGTCCGTTTGATGGGTCTAAGTTTCACGAACAATATAAGAAGACGGTATGTACTGTTTGTGGGGTGTGCGAAATTGGCGCACCGGCGAGTGGACTTCGGCTATGGGCACCTAGCCAGTAATTTAGACACCGGTTTCGGCATCTCTGGGTAGAAAAGTGATGATTTCCATGCGGTACCTCACGGGCATATTGAAACAAATGGCTTTTTAGACAGCACATTGAGGATGTCCGATCAAATCAAAGTACCACAGTTTAACTTGGTTTCTTCGAATAGGTAGCTGTCTCGTCTTCTAAGTAGTGTGAAATGTCGATGGGTATCTATAGAGCGCTCTGCTGCCTTCGCCGCAACTGCTTTGTGAAATGGCTGCACTGAAACGTACGGGCCACAGACCACTCAGCGGAACTAACCCCCACAGTCGCCGGCCAACTCACTGAGCGTGTGGCAGATGCACCTTCCGACTCAACAGGGCCCGAGAGTTGATTTCAGAGAGCCCTGAAATCTCTTTTCTTCCACCAACTGCTGTCGTCTCAACAGCACTTGCACACGTCCCATGCCCCAAACCACCACCACCCGATTGTAATTTATGTCAGATGCCATTTTGTCGATACTCTCGGCCATTCGCCATTCTTTCTAGATTCACAACTGCCCTCACCGTTAAAGCGTGCAGATTCTTTTGCACATGATTTAACATTCTACGGCGGAGGTACCTTTGCTGCTCAGCGACCTAGACAGCCGGAGAAGCAGCGATCATCCATACCGCTGCTAACCACTTGTTTTGATTCCATCCCACGCTCTGGGTTAACAATCTTGTCTAACGAACCAAAATCAAGCAGTTGCACTGCCACAAACTAGCTTGTGGACCCCACAGCAGGAGCGGGTGCCATCATAGCAAGGGGACCAAGAGAAGCCGCTGGGAGGACATCGCACGACGGCGCTCACAAGGGGGCCGGCTCCATTTCCTGGCTGTGGTGCCCCACCACCTGTGAATGAGAGGAAGAGAGGTAAGGTCGTATGCTGGACTGCCGAGGACAAAAGCGAGATTGCCAGCATTGACCCGGTACATGGACAGACTTAGAGGGCATTGCTCAGCTGCAAACGTCACGGTCGAAACGGTTGCCACCACACGCACTTCGTAAGGAGAAAGGAGGAACTGTTTGGAAGCAATCCTTGCTTCCAGAAGGAGAGGCGAATCATTACGACAGCCAGCTCCTCCTGCCTGACCCAATAGCAAAGCTCTGCCGGGCAACTTGGGAGAAGGGAGAGCGTTAACGCTGCTGTGGGACAGACGGCAGAGAAGGCTGAGTGAGATTCTGCGGCGTTTGATGTGTCTGTGTGTGTTCCGTGTGCGTTTTGCGCATGCAGAGAAGCCAAAAGAATTGCAGGCTAACTGCCAGCAGCTACTCGAGTCATACATATCCTGAGGCAAGAGGGGCATACTAGAGATCTAGTGGTGCAAGGAGACGCGAAGCATTCGCTCTCTAGGGTGGTAGGCTCGCCTCCCCCCCTTCGAACAAAACTAGAATCCCGCGAAGAAGCCTGAACCTGAACCCCGCTGAACAAAGCCTACGCCTACTGGGGCCGCTAAAACGCGCCCCACGACCCCATTCCGCAACCATGTCCCTCCCTCCATCCTACATCCACGAGATTTCCACCCTCAATCGCTGCATCGCTCGTGAAAACCCCTCCGACGTGCTCCAATACTGCGCGAACTTCTTCAACCGCCGACTCGAGACCCAGCGCCAGAGACTCCTTTCTCCTTCCATCGAAACAGAACCTGCTGCCACTACATCTGTAGCCCGTTTCACCGCCACACACAAGACCTACAAGAGCATGGCAGAAAGCTCCTTCCCGGGCACGACTAGCCCGTTCGGTGCTCCTCCGGGCAATCCCGCCATGCAGCAGCTCCGGGAGGAAGACGAGATGGATGGAATCACTTCTCCCACGGCAACGTCCTTTGCTCAAGCGGGACACGATTCGCCTTTCTCACCTGGTCGCTCTGCCCCCAGCAGCTCTCCTTTCGGTACCTCGTTCAATCCCGCGCAGTCTCTATCATCCTTTCCTGGCTCCGGAGATAGCAGTGAGATGCCCGCGAATTACTCTCTGGGCCGTCGAACGTCAGTCTCAGCCGAATCTATGAATCCGACCACCAGTGCCTCTGATAACTGGACCCCACCATCACATCCCAAATCGCAGGATCAATTATCTCGCCTTAAAACTGCAGTCTCTGGGAACTTTCTTTTTGCCCATCTACAGGACGAACAAGCTGCTCAGGTTCTCGGTGCACTTGTAGAAAAACCTATTCCTGCAAAAGGTATTAAAGTAATTCAACAGGGAGATGCCGGGGACTACTTTTACATTGTTGAAAAGGGAAACTTCGATGTGTATATTCACCCTTCCGGTGTTCTTCAGCCTGGCCCGGATGGTATGGGAAAAAATGTAAACTCTATTGGTCCTGGTGGTTCGTTTGGAGAGCTTGCCTTGATGTACAACGCTCCCCGAGCGGCAACCATCATCAGTACCGAAAGCAACTCGCTTCTGTGGGCACTAGATCGGATTACATTCCGGAGGATCCTCATGGACTCCGCTTTCCAGCGCAGGCGGATGTACGAAACTTTCCTTGAGGAGGTTCCCCTTCTCTCCACGCTGACCGCATACGAACGCTCAAAGATAGCTGATGCGCTCGAAACCCAGAAATTTTCAAATGGGGGGAAAATAATTCAAGAAGGGGACATTGGAGAAGCTTTCTATATTCTTGAAACCGGGACAGCAAATGTTACCAAGCAAGAGACGGGGTCTGACGTGATACACACGTATGGAAAGGGAGACTACTTTGGAGAGCTTGCCCTTCTCGATGACAAACCAAGAGCTGCCAGCGTCATCGCAGTTGGTGAAGTAAAGGTCGCTAGCCTTGGCAAAGAGGGCTTTCAACGTCTATTGGGACCGGTCGAGGAACGCATGCGCCAAAACGACCCCAGCAAGAGGAGCATAAAGGCCAAAACAAGTAGCGAAGAGGTAGATCCTCTGACAAAGTAACAATACATTTACGGGTAAAGAATTGAGCGGATGGGAGGTTCTTGTGCATGCGTAATTTTCGCGACAGCCACTTGTTACTGGGCCTGGAGGACTATACTACCTTTCTTCTTTTCTTTCTAAACCAGACGAGACAAGCAAGCTACCATTAGAGGCGGTAGGTGCCTAGGAACAATGAAAGTTTACATAAGGACATATCTGGCCATACGCTTTTCCCACAGAGGTTACTTTTGTACTTGCAAGGCCATGTAGGGGCATGGACGACATCAACGGCTCCTTTTCAATAATAGAACTCATTGTCGTTGCTAACACCGCTTGAAACGGCATCCGAGGGCAGTGGAGGATGCAGACTAGCACGTACTCTGATTGATTTTGTAGCAAACCAGCTTGGGTGACAGCCCGAGGTTTGCATGATAGTTGTGGACTTAGTTGAAGATAAGCGGAACGAGCATCTTGATTCTAGATGTGAGGCTTCAATGCACGCTGGGCGGGGGTTGTGTCATAGCTATGGTGCTGGAAAGGCAGCCTCGTAGTTGCTGTACGTAATTGTACGATCGAGAATTCCGGGGACTAGTGCTAGAGATGAAACCTTCTTTGAATATTCGATACGTTCTAGAGCAGCATATTTCTGTTTTTGAGAGTATTCTTGAACGTGAACTTGCCACACTATAAAAAGCTCACAAAAGTTCCTATGTAGAATAGTAGCTATAATAAGACGACGAGAAAGATCTAGCTGTTGAGATATATCCTGCGCGTGCTAGTCAGTTACCACAAGGCAGTCAAATATAACCCACCACCTTTGAAATTGTAAAACAAATGTTCAAGCTGATTTATGAACATGCTGAAAGTAAACAACAATAATGGCACTATTCTTCAAGCTATATTTTGAGGAGGACTTAGTTGGGTTGGTGTCAGGGGCCGGCTCATAGTCGGGCTCCTTTGTCCCCTGGATTGTGTGAAACTTCCCCGATTGGTTGACGTAGCCCTTCAAGTTGATACTCCGAGGTCCGCTAGATCCCACGTAAATTAAACTCCCTGAAACGTCTCATCCTATGTTTCTCGACATAGATTTCTGGCGGGGCACAAAAGATTTCTCAAACAACCCAGCGCTCTTCTCTCGTATATCTCTAGCTTTCTTGTTCTAGCCATTGAGGGTCTCGAAGGTTCGGAACGTGACCGACTACCACGAACGCGGAACCGCTTGCGCCGGTACGACGCGCTGATTCCGACTAGACTATCCCACAACGTATGACCTTCCAGCATTACTTGCTGCAGGTATTTTCTGCAGACAACGTCTTGATCAACAATACGTTCCAGACCCCATTATAATCCATTGTCACTATCAATTGGTAATCCAATTCCATCGAATCCGGGAAAGAGCTGGGTTACAATATATGGAACAAACAGATGGCGCTTCTGCGGTAGCAGCAGGCGGCAAACTCGACGTCGCACCAGAGGCTTCGCCGAGCGCGAGCCCTGTAGGAAAGCTAAGCCGGGCTGGTACAGGCACGAGCGACGGAGGTCTACGGCCGGAACCGCGTGAAGCATCAAAGCAAAGCTTAGGGGTGACTGGGGTCGGAGGTAGAGCGTCTCACGTTCAGAGTGGTTCGACAAACTCTGCGAGACTTACCGTTCCGCAAGAGCTGGGGGAGCCAACTCCGCCCAAAGAGCCTGGATCCGGTAATAATACTCCCCCGGTGAGACGCAGCGTCCAATTCTCGAGAACCCAGACGGAGATCGAGGATACAACGCTGACGGCGCCGCCCGAGGAGGGTGACAATCACGATGGTCAGACTAAAGACAAATGGAATACACAATCACTCTTGGCTAGGTTAAAAGCACTGAAGACGAATCCTGCTGGACCGCTGCATATTCGGACCCAGAGTGCTGTCACGGCAGAATCGTGGGAACACGCCCACACTGCAGACAGCGAGCATGGGCCTCAACTTCCAAGCATCTTAGGCACAGATGACGAGGCGGATGGCGAGCAGAGCGATGCAGAGGAAGGGCCTTCGGATCGCTTGCGTCGGCGGCGAAAAAGTAGGAGACCGGAGCCCGACGTAACTCAAACCGCACCTACAACACCTAAAGCACCGAGCCACCGAGAAAGACCTCATTTCTTTTCTTCTCAATCGACAACTGGCAATATTCATCGTCTCACTCGACCCTCGTTCCTCCCACGCCGGAATACCATGCCCGAAATGCAGGAGGAGGCTCGAGCAGTAGGAGTGTCTGAGGACGAGGGAAGACAGAGGCTCGCTGGCCAAAGCCCTTGGCGCCGCGGGCTGCGAAATGTACGCTCTGGTGGTGTAAGACGAATCACTCAACAATCGCCCGGGGGAGATGGCTCAAAACCTAGTACTTTTAGACGCGCTCTAACGAGCATGCAAGGCGCGGTCGATGGAGACCAGAGCCCCTCGTGGAGGCTGCGAGGTGATCCCAATAAAGGCTCACAGAGTGCTGCTAGGCTAAGACAGATCATCAAAATGATGAGCCGAAAGCCGAAGGTCCCTCCTGGAATTGATCAGACGAAATCCGCCGAGCTCATTGCCGAGCTGGCAGCTGGTGTTCCTGCGGCACTTCTGGTTGCAAGCATGTTCCAAAGGGATCAAAATGGACACCGACGCATACCAGTTTTGCTAGAGCAACTGAAGGTTACCATACAGGACAAGGGGATGGATACTCAGACCGATGAGCGGCACCCTCAATTCAGGCTGCAATTAGAATATGGTAATGGCCTGAGCCGTATGAAGTGGGAAGTTGTACGAAGTGTGCGTGACTTCTGGACCTTACATTCAAAATACAAGGCTTCTGGAGTCGCGCAACGGTATTTACAGCTGAGGTCCGATAAGCCAGGCAGTCTCAGGTTTCCACGTTTCCCGAGAAGCGTGTTTCCATATCTACGCTCTTTGAGAGGGTTTGAAATGAGTGAATCGGAGGAAGAAAGAGAGGCTGTACCACCTGGTGGTGATCCTTCGAGACTCATGCCTAGACATAGACGGCACCCTTCCTCGACACTCCTACGGCGTACTACTAGTAATATGGATGGGAACTTTGCCTCGCCGATAGCCGGGAGTACTACTGGTCAACACCATTCTAATCCATGGCCAGAGAAGCAGCGCCGAAAGCTTGAAGCATATATCAATCAAATGATACGCTACTTCATGTTTCGAGCCGATAGCAATCGTCTTTGCAAGTTTCTAGAACTCTCAGCCATGGGAATTAGGCTGGCTTCTGAAGGGAGCTATCACGGGAAAGAGGGTCCTCTCCTAATACAATCTAGCAAGGGAGTAGACTTCCGCAAAGCTCTTACGCCTGCGAATATTCAACAACGTCATAATTTCAAATGGTTTCTAGTTCGACATAGTTATATTGTCTGCGTCGAGTCTCCCGAAGAGATGAATATCTACGATGTTTTTTTCATCGACTCTGACTTCAAGATCCTGTCGCGCGGAAAGAGGCCTATCCGCGAACGCAAAGCTAAAGAAATCGCTAAGTCAGCAAAAGAATCGGCAGCACACCCTCAACACCACAAGCTCAAGTTGATAAACTCCGAAAGGAAGCTCAGACTGTTCGCCAAAACAGAGCGTCTAATGTACCAGTTTGAAGAATCGATTGAACACGTTCTAAAGACCTCGCCGTGGGCCCAAAACAATCGCTTCGATAGTTTCGCGCCTGTTCGCGATAATGTGTACGCACAGTTTTTAGTTGACGGCCGGGATTACATGTGGAACGTTTCTCGGGCAATTGAGATGGCTAAGGACGTAATTTATATTCATGACTGGTGGCTTAGTCCTGAATTGTATATGAGACGTCCGGCGGCTATAAGCCAGAAATTTAGGCTAGACAGACTACTTCAGAGGAAAGCTAGACAAGGCGTCAAAGTCTATGTTATAATGTACCGCAACATCAATTCTGCCATTCCCATAGACTCCGGTTATACCAAGTTCTCGCTTTTGGAGTTGGATGGGAACATCTTTGTACAACGATCGCCTAACCAGATTCGTCAAAATACTTTCTTCTGGGCTCACCACGAAAAGATCTGTATCGTCGACCACACTATCGCATTCCTAGGCGGCTTGGATCTTTGCTTCGGAAGATGGGATACTCCTAAGCACTTGGTGACAGATGATAAATTGACCGGGTTCGAAAACACGGACATGCCGCTGGACGCAGACCACTGCCAGCTATGGCCGGGCAAAGACTATTCTAATCCGAGAGTGCAAGACTTCTTCAATTTAGACAAACCTTTCGAAGAAATGTACGATCGTTCAAAAGTACCCCGCATGCCGTGGCACGATGTTGCCATGCAGATTGTCGGACAGCCAGCTCGAGATCTGACCAGGCATTTTGTTCAACGTTGGAACTACATTCTCCGGCAACGCAAGCCTAGTCGACCAACACCATTCTTACTCCCCCCTCCAGATTTCAACGATGAAGACATTGAAGCGCTTGGGATCAAAGGAACGTGTAAAATCCAAATCCTGCGATCTAGCGCCATGTGGTCAATGGGAACGCCGGATAGGACCGAGCGTAGCATCATGAACGCCTATGTTAAGTGCATCGAGGAGTCTGACCATTTCGTCTACATTGAGAATCAATTCTTTGTCAGCACGTCTGAATGGGAGAATTGCAAGATCGAAAACAAGATCGGCGATGCTCTTGTTGAACGCATTATTCGGGCTCACTACGAGGATCGCGAGTGGCGAGCAGTCATCTTGATTCCTCTCATGCCCGGATTCCAGAACACCGTGGATAGTCAGGACGGAACTAGCATTCGCCTAATTATGCAGTGCCAGTACCGCAGCATTTGTCGCGGATCATCTTCCATCTTTTCTCGTCTTCGCGCGGAAGGCATTGACCCGGCTGACCACATTCAGTTTTACGGGCTGCGATCCTGGGGCAAGATCGGTCCCACAAAGGCTTTAGTAACAGAGCAGCTTTATATCCATGCAAAGGTGATGATTGTCGATGATCGCGTATGCATTATTGGTTCAGCTAATATCAATGAGCGCTCTATGTTAGGTGATCGGGATTCTGAATGTGCTGCTATTGTACAAGATGGGGACATGATTGACTCCACAATGAATGGCGAACCATATAAAGTGGGCAAATTCGCTCATGGCTTGCGTATGCGGCTTATGCGGGAACATCTGGGCATCGACGTAGATGAGATTGCTGCAGAAAATTATAACCACGATGGCTGGGATCCAGAACCTGGTGGGCTGACCCCAGAGGGTCAAACCGATGACGATGACGTTGACGAGACTCGAGAGCGTAGAATGCTCGAACACGAACGTATGGTCATGGCGCAAGACTATCAAAGTTTTAACCATGAAGCGGACTGGGCTCAAGAGGACAACCCAAACCTCAAGACCACGAAAAAGAAAACGACCGATCCACGAGTGACAGGTAATGAAAAATGGCGGAAAGATGTCGAAGGGGAAGGAGTCGACCGCTGGAAGCTTGGACCGGACGAGGAAAGAGGGCGTAGTCGAGATCGAGATGTCCCTGGCTCCATCGCCATGTCGGCAGCTAGTGTGCCTAGCATGCCTAGCTTTCAGTCAAAACCGGCCAATCCGGAAATAGAGTTTTCAAGCGATTCAGTGAACGATAAGAGTGACGATACGGTGATTCCTTCGGCCAATTTACGACGCACCAGTTCACATCAACTTGGTTTGCCGCAAACAACTACTCATTCCGAGCACCCAAGGACCGATGATTCAGACATCGATGGGCCCGGACTTCAACGGAGGGCGTCTTCTGCAAGAAGTGCTAGGGCTCATAACTCTCATCTTGCAGATATGAAGCGACCAGAGGTCACCAAAGACTGCATGAAGGATCCTCTTCACCCTGACTTCTACGATAATATCTGGCATGCCGTTGCAGATAATAATACCGCATTGTACAGGACCGTGTTCCGTTGCATGCCAGATAATGAGGTAAAGTCGTGGAAAGAGTTTAAAGAATTCTCGGCGTATTACGAAAATTTCGCTAAAACACAGGGAAGCGGAGAGGCTAAGGACTATGCCCAGCAAGGGCCCAACATTTCTGGTCCACCTGGTGCCGGCCATGCTCTTCATCCCACATCTTCGCTGGGGCCGATAGGAGAGGCTATGAATGATGCTTCCCAGCTCGCCGGAGATGTAGGTAAGAGGCTCTCAACACGACGCAGCGCAGACCCAAAAGACCCCGAAAAAGCGGAAGACGGCGAAAAGCAGCCTTATCTCAACGAGAAAGTACAGCAATGGGTGAACGACGCCGACGAACCAAACGCCGAAACCCTATCCCCAGATCCCCCGCCCGAGGACATGATGGACGAAAGATCCGCCGCCGACTCCTCCCCCGAGCACGCCCCGCGGTCGGTGCCGTCTAACTCGGACGTCACGGAGAAGGGACTGGCCCCGACCAACACGAAGGCTTCGAACAACCTGGAGGCCCCGAGCATAACGTACTCCTTCAGCACGACCAACGAGAAGCCTGGCGGCCTGGCTCCCGCGGGTAGCCAGAGGCGGCGGAAGCGGGCCGCCACGAAAGGCTCGAAGAGGGAGTTTTCGGGCACCGATGACCTGCTGAGCACCCCGGAGGCGGAGCACCTGCTCAACATGGTCCAGGGCCACCTGGTGGTGTGGCCGTACGAGTGGCTCGCCAAGGAGGAGCAGGGCGGAAACTGGTTGTATAGTATTGACCAGCTGGCGCCGTTAGAGATATAGTAAGTTTCTCCCGACCTGCTGCTACTGTCCATCTCGTTTTTAGGGTGCAGGTGCTAACGTCTGACAGTAATTGATGTTTTTAAAAAAAAACATTCGAGGTGAACAAGGGATTTAATAGATAAGATATACGAAGTTGCAGAGTCCAGTGCATTTTAGAGGAGCTAGGTTTTTCTTTTGTTCTTTGGAAGCGACTCTGAGTGCATGCATCGTTTCTATCTGGGCGGGGTTTCATCATGACAATAAAAAGCATAAGCACGAGCGGTTAGACACACAGTGCCTAGATCTTAGATGTGTTGTTGGTTATGGTGAGGCCGCGGCGCGCATGTATTTAATCGATAACTTTTGTTCAATCGGTTTCTGTTGCCTTGTTTCCTGCACAGAATCCTCAAGTCGCATGGCTTGAGTACCTCTTTAAACGGAGCGGATCACCGCTTGTACTCGGCATCTGTGTTCTTGTTTCCAAATGATTTGCCGTTGTCATTGCTCATTCTGTCAACACTAAAAAAAACTATAACTAGGTACAGACTAAAATCTTGGATTTCGAACAAATGAATCTCCTCTAGAGGAGCTTCCTATCAGAAGAGCTGTTTTTTTGGGAGGAGCTTGCAACCGGTAACCCATTGGATGTTAAGGGCGCATGATGGCCAACCCATTTAGAGCCGCTCAACCCCCAACCCCGCTATGTTCTTGAAGTAGCCAAATGATACTGCATTCTGACCGATTAATCCGCTACAACGGTCTGCATTAGACTTATGTGAAAGCAAAATTTGATAGCTGCCTGTTCTATCCAAGGGCTTAAGAATCTTTCCAAAACCACTAAACCTAGAATTGGGCAACAGATGAAGATTTATGGCCTTGAGACGGAGGGGCCCTTAAATTACCTATAGCGGCTAGCTCTTCTTGGCTGTTCTTCAATGTGTCTTTCATGTATTTCTTGAAGTTCGTTGCCATCGTGACAACTTTGTCAATGTGATCAGGCGTCAACATTGCAATAGCATTGCCTTCTTTTTTTGCGTCGGATGATGCTAATGCAACTGCTGTTTGGAAAGCTTGATGAGAGTTAGTATCCTTCAGGATCGAGACCCACGGAAACTTAACATACCATTGCGTATCTCACGACCATTCCACTCCAGGTCTTTCAACTCTGGTGAATTTTGTATGTACTTCTTTACTTGGTAGTCTATTTGGAACTCAGCACCACCTTGTTTCTTGTTATGCTTGAGTTTATCTAAGTATGCGTCCCAGATTGTCGTACGAGCAGCTTGATCAAGTGCATTGTAGCCAATCTGTAAATGAATTCGGGACATGAATGCTTCATCGAACACTCCGACACGGTTGGTAGTTATGAAGAGAATGCCTTGGAAATAATCTAACGCTCTCAAGAAAACTGAGACAACGCTATTACGAAGTAGATCGTTGTTGGCACGCCTCTGGAGGTATATGTCTGCTTCATCAAGTAGCACTATACCATCCCATCGGGTCGCGTTGCGGAAGAATTTGAGTAGATTCGCCTCTAAAGATATCGGTTCGTGCCCCAAGTCTGCCGCCGTCACACTAAGTAGTGGTCTCCCAGTAGATTCAGCTACTGACTCTGGTACCGGTAAGCTGAAGTTTCGTGACAATTTAAATGGTTGAACTTACCCGCGGTAAGAGTCTTTCCGGTACCTGGAGGCCCATGTAGAAGTATAATATGTCCTTCACCTTTGCCTTTTACAAAATCCCCAAAGAACATATCTACTTTTCCTTGGGCGGCGCTAAACGTGTCGCATACGGACTTAATAATGTCTTTGTTGCTTGGATCCATGACAAGATTGTCAATAATATTTGTCTGCAGTTTTGTGGCTTGCAGGCCTTGGACTTCGAGGCAATCTGTAATAGATGGTTAGTATGGTCGGAGAAATGAAAGGCTGTAATACCCCAGATTCTATCTTTCAAAAGAAATCCGTAAACGTGAGAGGAGCATAGCATGTACTGATGATCAGTGAGAGAAGTATCAGAGTGTAACTCAATTTCTTTGTAATCGTCGAATATCATGCGCTGAGGCCTTCTATCTTTCTGATCGAGGGACTGACAAGTCTCACACTCGCAATTCCTAATTCTATTTCGTGTTCCAAGTTCTTCGTTATCGTATCGATTCGGGACATATAGAGATTTACGCATCGTTTGTTTGACTGAAATTTCGTTACACCAGGGCTGAGAGATATGGTCGACAACGACAAGAACTTGGTCAAACTTTGTAATTTAGTTCTGTTATAATACGATGTGATGACAAAGCATATTAACTTACTTTTCTTGTGCCATAGTAATGACTCGGGCCTGAATATTCGTGATATGTAGGGCGAAATAGAGTAGCAATATATAGTTTTCCTCGTTCAATGAGTTTTGCTTTGTATCCGTCTTCGTCCTTGTGGTACTTTGTGGGGTAAATAGGTAACGTGGTAACTTCTTTCTCTCCATCGAAAACAGGGATTGAAACATATCTCAATGCACGATCCAAGTGATTTCCATCAAACTCCAAATTCCAGCAGACTACCAGATAAGGCTTGTGGCTTTCCCCTTGCTGCCCTCCTGTGACTTCGTCTATCACGTAGGCATTGAGCCCGAACTTGTCCTTCATAAAAACAGTGGTGTTAGGCTTGAACAGTAGCCAAAGCTTGTTGAATCGTATCTTCGGTTTTTCTTCACGCAAAAGCTCTTCAACTGTTCGGATTCCTATCGATTGCTCATCACTTAGATATTCTATCAAAATATCTATGTGCTCATGACATTCTCTGTTGTATTCTTCTGAATGAAAGGAACTAGTGCCAATGCCACCTTTTTTATATTCTATCAGTTCTTCTTTGTAATGATAGAGATCTTTGTAAGGATAATGGAAAACCCCTTGCCGGATATCAGATTCTGTGGGATCTTCGGACCGCATATTAAAACCAATCAGATTTGGATCTGCGTCAGGCTCACTAGTAGCCGATATTATGTCTTTTAAAGCATTGAGGAGTTTTAAAGACTGAATTCTAATAATCGGATTACTGACGATGTCGGTTTCTTCAATAATCTCATATTCTGTCCGTTCGCGATGCCTATCCTTTGGAGGATAAAGAATCTTCTTGATGATTTGGAATACCGCCGGAATTTCCTGCTTTTGGTTTGGAATAGATTTGGTGAGAAGTAAATCTGAATAAGATTTTTCACAAACAAAATCTGGTATTGAAGTCCTGTCCCGTTGAAAAAATTGTATTAAATACGACCTTGGTACGAGCTTATCTTCCACAGGTATTTTGGTATCCTCGTCTGATGTCTCCTCTGATATCTTTTCCTTCTCTTCCCTTTCCTTCTCTTCCCTTTCCTTTTCTTCCCTTTCCTTCTCTTCCCATTCCTTCTCTCGCCTTTCCATCTCTTCCCATTCCTTCTCTCGCCTTTCCTTTTCCTCCTCTTTTTCCCTTGCCTCTTCTTTTTCACGTCTTATTTTGGAAACAATATCGTAGCCTGTAAACTCGACCGTGATTTCCCAACCAGGCTTAGCTAGCTTGTCCCAATGGCTTGGAAGAATGACTGTTCGTTCATTGTTGAGGCGTTTCATCAAAAAATTTCGATTTCTGTCACCGGGTTGGTAGCTTTCAAATCGTTCCACAAGCCAGTCAGGAAGGGAACAGTCTACAAAGACCTCCTTAACTAACAAAGCCATGTCCTAAAGAATATTAGATCTGAAATTATACGCATAAGTACTTGATTCTCACCTTCCAAGTCTTGCAATCATCGTAAGGGAACTCCCATCTAGTACCAACGGGGTCAATGAAAGTAATAGGTGCTGCCGTAGTAGAGTCCTTTCCAACATGATTTTCAACGCCATTTTCAGGGATTTGTTCGTCATGACTCGGCGGTGAAGCACATTTGGAATGGTCCGTATCTGTCATATTGCGATCCGTGCCTAGATTCGATTGCTTTAATGAACCCGGGACCATTTTTCCATCAACAGAATGAATTTGACCGTTTCGTTTCAGAAGCTACGCCTCACTTACCATTTTGGCTAGGAGCTAGCCTCTAAGTTAAGTTAGTAAAACAAAGTAGAATCCTAATTCGCGTTAGATGGAGCTAACCCACCTTATAGATAATGAGGTTATCTAAGGAAGTCTCCTAATACTAAATGATTCTTGCTTTTGGGTTCAAAGCAGGAAAAAGTTCTTTTCCTGTTATTTATCTCAGCCTCGCCCCTTGATCTTCACCGCTGGAAGTAGGCATGCGGCGTGTGGCATGCACCCTGGTCTCCACTCCATCTCCCAGAACATGATGATTGTTGAAGGGCGAGATCAGGTAAGGCTACCTAAGCCGCTCCTTCTGTAAGAGGCAGGAGCGTAAGCCATAGCACGGGTATTCTCGGAAAGATCCACTACACATCTGCAAGGCTCATCAGGCTCGACAAGGCTACGGTCGCAATACAAGCAGAGTGACGTGTTTGTTTCTGAAACATTAAACGGCACGGTAGAAATGCCCTTTCAGTTAAAGAGAGTAGAAATTTTGTTGCCCACAATGATGCTACAAACCTCCCAGATGCTCCTATAGAACATACTCTGTACCATTAGCAATACTTTGTCTCACTCCTAGATCAAGAAAGTAAGATATACTAAAATTAGAGCTATTTACACGCTCGGAGATGCTTTGGTAATGTGTGACGATTTTATAACGGAGACCGGCAACACCTTAGTTCGCCGATTTACCGATGAACTCGCCGGCGATAATCTTCTGGAAGTGGAAACTAAAGCAGCACAAGAACAATTAGATTTAGTAGCTGAACAACAGGAAAGGGCGCGGTTGGAGTTGTTTTGGGACGACAAAAAAGCTTCGCATGGTAATTTTCGTGGTACCGAGCTTGCTCGAAAAAAGTTGCAGGAGGCTTGCGACCGTGTGTTAACAGGATTGAAGAAAAAGAAAACACTGTTTAGACGTGGCACGTCGGCTGCGGAACGTTTAGAAAGGAAATTATCCGAAATTGATCTCTTAGATATTAACAGTTTTAAGAATGTAGTTGAAGAACTGCAAGGGGAATGGGAGAGGAAGCATGGCAAGGTAAATAATCGTGACCGCCCAAAAGGCCGCGAGCCCTTTCTAATGCTCATCCAGGCATATTCTTATTTCCAGAACGTTTGTCGGAGCTTAATGGACTACAAAGAAATCTTTGCGGTCTTCCCTAGTCAAAATGTATACACCCAAACGCTCTGCGGAGCGCTTTCATTAATTGTGCAGGTCTGTCATTCGAAACCGACCGCGAGACAGGCCATTAATCTAACCTCCAGGCATCAGTGAATCACACTGAACATGCGGAAAAACTCGCGAGCTCGATAGCTCAGTTATCCAAAACTGTCACCGATTCCAGAGATTATACTTTACTTATAAAAACAGACAGGATTCAAAAGCTCTTCGCAGAAATATATGAAAAGTTCTTTTTATACCTCCTCGAAGCTATTATATGGTATCTTAAGCCATCACACGAGCGACTGCTTGATTCGTTCAATACTACTTTGGTGGATAGATGTACAGATACCGTTACAGAGATTAAAGAGGTAGTTGAGCGCATGCGCGACTACGCGTGGATAGCGATGCTGGCTATGCAGCGACATGAAATCAGTCTTTTGGAGGAAACCCGTGCGGTGTCTATGATGTCGCAGCAAACAAATGTCAATCAGGGAGAGGTAATGATCAGACTCCTACATATGATGGCCAAATTTGGGTTGATCTCAGGTAAACATGAGATAATAACATAATAGAGCAATACTAACAGAAAATTTGTATAGGTCAACCACAGATACTTCCCATAGAGCCGGCGAAGGTGGAAGTAGTACCGGATGAACGTCCAAGCACGAGCATCGAGCATTTCGCTTCTAGAGAGGATGCGCGGCGCCAAATGGAGCCCCTCTTGAGATCAGATTGCGGAACAGACGGGCTGTCAACAATAGCGAAACGATCTTTCCACTTATCAGATCCTTTGATAGTCAGCAGGTTGGCCGGTTGGTTGGAGACATGCTCTAAGAGCCATGAAATTCTGTGGGTTTGGAGCTACGAATATCGTTTAGAGCCTGGGATCTCGACCCCAGAGGCAACCGCGCTGACCACCATCAGGCTGGTCTTGCACACTAAGGTACCGTTTATATCACATATCTGTTGCAAGGCTGCGGGCTTGCAAGGGAATAGAGACACAAGAGAGCACACCGGGCTACTTGCATTGGTATACGATCTTATATACCAGCTTCTACAGTTCGGGTCCGCTGAGAATGATGCAAATATACCAACCGGCCTTTTGGATCAATTGGATGGTAAGCTCCCGAGCTGGGTATCAGCACTAGAGCTTCTAGAATTGCTTCTCAGGCAAACCACCGTACTTAAATACTGCATCATTCACGGCTTGAATGTGCTCGAGACTGGTGGTGCTAACGAATGGTGTGGGCAATTTCTGGACCTTCTAGTCTCGCATTTTCATTTACCGACCTCATCCACTAGTTTCCTGTTTACCACTTCTGGCCAATCACAAGAACTTGCGCCGAGAATAACTAAAACTTCGCGCAAAATGGTTATCGACGAATCACATCTAGACAATGATATATAATAGTATGGCTATGTTCTTGAGAGATCGTTCTTGGAAAATACTAACAAAAACAGCTTATTTCAGATTCATGCCATCGTTGAACTGAGTCAGAATCAATCACGGGAAAGGTAGTGAAGAAATGGGCGAAGGAGGAAAAGACCAAATAGGTTTTAAGCCTCAGATTGCTTTTTCAATATACACAAGGAACACTCATCTTCGACCCAAAGAATGCTAAGGAAGCTTCGCAAGCAAAGTTAACTTGAATACTTACGATTGGAGCGGAGAGGACGACAGGCCTATAGCGCTTCAGGCTATTGGCATTCGCGCTTGGAGAAGTTGCTTGAAATCCACCAGGCAGGGCCTAAAACTACGAAACAGTATTTCGCATTCCTCAAACAATACAAGAAGCTATCCTGGTTAGTCACAGTTGTTCTTGCGTTTGCATTGGTTGTGTTATTTGGTATCATATCTTCCGTGACTGCTATTTTATCTCTGCAAAGGACTACGGAGGCGCTAGAAATTGCGCGACTAGCGTACCAACTTCAGCAAAATACTCCAATCTGCCCCTGCACTTAGCGCTGGAACTATTTGTAGTGCTCTTTAGGTTAAAACTAGTATTAGTATTCTACTTTCGAAATCCTATGCGAATCGAATGTGTTGTGACGTCATGATGGGCTATTGATTCTTAAAGTCGTGACCGATCAACTCCGGACTCCAGTGCAATAGGCTTTATGCCAGTAAAGTGAAAATTCGTTGCTCCAATCGCGAAATTCCACCGCCAAAGTATTGTGATTTCTTTTTCATCTTGTAGACGAATAAATTGTGTAGTTCTCGAACGCCGAAAGCTATAACCGCACGGCTGAAGGTAATCCAAGATCACCTAATAGAGATTCAATAAGCGCAAATCTGCCAATATTTGTTGCCAGTTGGATAGTTGAAGTATGCTGAACTGAGGTTTTAGTTCTATCTAGCAATGGGAAGAACACTCTTCATTCGAAGAACAATGTTAGGTGGGAACGTATTCTCGATCATCGACAAGTAGTCAAGTAGTTCCGCACCGGCTACTCCCATCCAGCTGATCAGCCTCACTACTACTCCAGAGAGGAGGTACTGATCGATTCGTTGATTGATGGATATTTGAGTCTGGAGAAGATGCTTGATAAATAGATCAAGACCCGTAACATCATCTGATTCAGAACTAGCGAGACCAGGCAGTGAGAGTGGGGCTCTAATAGCAGCGCCATTTGAAAGAAAGCAATCGAGGACTTGAAGGTAGGCTGTACGACAAGCCATTTCCGAAGGTATACAGAATGACAGAAGAACGAAATTTAACCACGAAGGGGACTGATGCGACTCGATCGCAGAGTTGGGATCTGCTCCGTGCTGAAGCATTAACACAAAGAGCCCGCTCTCGAGGGTCCATTTGAGCTCCCAGGAAGCTGTGTCGAGGCTTGTTTCGGAGAGTAGTCCTGGTTTCACGGTAGCTAGATCCGTCGGAATGACTTTTTGAATCATGTCGGACCATGCTGATTGTACGGTATTTCGAGGTAGACTGATACCGATCAAGTCGATGTAGGTTTGATTTGGGTGAGAAGCAGTCCTTAAGAGGTTCTGGAGGACACTACTGCGCTCATCGACCTCGATGGTGGTGGTCGTGGATAGAAGAATGAAAAAGATCACGAGTGATTCGGGTGGACACCTAAGTTGAGGAAAGTGACTTGGCAGCCTGGGTAGAATGTGACGTAGATAGCCAAAGATAGAAGCGTTAATGACGGGCTCCCAAAAGAAGAGACTAATCGGATTACGATTGTCACCCCACACGTTCAGAAACGCTTGCTGGGTCTCGTGCATTCGAGGGATACAGTATGACAACTCGTCAAGAAGCTTGTGAGCAGTTGGACTGTCTTCAACCTGCTTCGCATGTGCCAAAGCTTCAGATAAGGCTGACATAAGGTTGGAGGGAGCGAAATTCGCAAATCCTTTCCTGTCAACGAATTCGGGAAAAGCTGTTATCTTTATGTATGCCGTGAAAGCTCGTAAGAGAGAGAGGTGGGCATTAAACTCTGCGGGTATTTTTCTGTCCAAGTAATCCGACACGTCTGAAGTTCTCAGATAGTCCATGACTGTTCTGTGAAGGAATTCTACTCGTTCATCTCTGAGCTCAAGAAGACCACGGCATCTATTCTTCAACCGATACTTGACCTCGGCTTGAATTAAAGTGACTTGCCCTGGAAGAAAGGCTTGGAGAGGGACAGTTAATGCATAGTCCTTGTCTCTGTATTCTTCATCATGAAAGTAATAAATGGCGGCGTGAGCTGGTTGGTGTACGGCTAGTGCTATCTTGAAAGTAGTTGCCATCTTGCTATGCGAATATGACTCTACTGCTTCGAGAATCTGTTTGAAAAGCATATCCAGGTCGTTAGGAGTCCTATCGAATCTATCTCTTAGCTCCGAGAAGCTGTGGAACTCATCTAGACAGTTTTGCAGCTGTCGAATGACTAGATAGACCCACAGAAATACTCCATTAGCTCTTTCCGTTACCTGGTTGAAGAGTCTATCAGGAGAGTGAGGCCCAAATTCTAGTTCTTTCCACCTCTGGTGCGCCTGAAGTGTGCTTCGCGCGTATGAATAAATGTCGCTCCTTGTTAGCTCATGCATATACAGTTTTGAAGAAATGCTGTAACCGAACGATTGCTCAAAGATATTCCAAGGCCGGCTTGATACACAGAACTTCATGTGGGCGGATCTTGAAAGATCATGTAGTATCTGGCAACATTCCTGGTGATTCCCTTCGAACTCATCGAGACCGTCGATGAAGAAGCAAAACTTTACAGAAAGAGTTTTGCAATCCGCAATCCGTTGCAGAACCCTTCGTAGTTCTGGTACATGCCATTTCTCGTCATCAAGCTGTTCGGTTGTCTTGAGCCACCTTTCGGTACAAGTCAGTCCAATAAGATCAGGTCGCTGCCGGAAGATTTCGAATAGTAGTGTCTGCAAGAGACCTTGCCACGATCTCTGCATTTCGGTACCAGCGCTCCAAAAAGAATGTCTGGCGATAACAGGGGGCCCGGGATGCGACCACATAGACAACGCTTGAAGAGTTTGTGGATGATCGGTGATGAATTTCATCAACGTTGATTTGCCAGAACCAGGCTTGCCAGAAACCCAAAAGAACCCATCACCTCTCTGCAGCCATAACAGTAGATTGTTGAAGGCCACGTCCGCATCTTGGTTATGCGATTTTGCAAAGACCCATTCAAATGTACCCTGATGAGCATCTGCAAGAGAGGAATATCGCATAGGACGACTTTCGAAATTGATACTCCGTAAGATCTTGCTCTCTTTCTCCAGATTCTTTTCCGTTTCATTTAACTGAGCTATGTGATTTTGCAACGACTTGATGTCGCGATGACCGAAGTTTTTGAGCTCTGGGTATGAGTAGACCGCATCGATGCGCCTGCCTATTTCAAAGATACCGCGTTCAAGGTCAGCGAGTTTAATAGGCGGGAGTGAGAAGAGGCTAAGAATTTTCTCGCGCAACCTCACAAATCGGAGCTGGAAGACCGATTGCCAATATCTAAGGCCGAATGAGCTTCATCAGGCCTACATAAAATCAATAGAGCCTACGTACCTCGCCAAGATACGAATATGACCAGCCAGTGTCCGCCGTGTGTAGTGTAGTACCTCAATTAAGTGACTCATCTCGTCACCTGTCAAGATAGTCTCCAAAGCATGTAAGGGGCACCGCCATTGGGTATTGGTTCTGTTTCTAGCTTGAAGCTCACAAAGGTTCTCAGATAGTTTATCGCAGTCTGTCTTGCAGGACATGGAGAGATCACTGATCGCAAGCACCGCACCTATGGCCTCCGAAGTGCCCTCCGCAGTCATGAGGCTAGGGTCCTTCTGTGATGATAATTCGAGGCTCGAGCTCAGATGTTGGAGCCGCTCGTATGCAATATCAAGTGTCAACACATCGCCGACGTATTGCTCCTTCGAATTTTCGACCCCCGTCGATCCTAAAAGCAGTTCTGATGCGAGATCCACAAACTGTGCGACACTCGCCGCAGAATCAAGTATTGTCATTGGATCCATGGCTGCAGTTTAGACACAAAGCGGAACAGCCTTTGCGCAGGTACCGATCAGGCATTCCCATAACTAGTTTGCGGTGAAGTTGCGAGTAGGGAGCCCGAGGGGGACATCCGTAGTTATAATGGAAACATAGAAGGCAGGTACACGCAAGGCGGCATAGCGGAGGAAGCAAGGCAGGCACGCTGCAGTAAGGCAAATGAGGCGTAGTTATATTTTGACGGCATCGCCAGAGATATACCCCGAATTGCTGCAGCTGCAGCTGACCTCGGCCCCGCTGAGAGACCTGTTCAATCTTCATTGGAAACTGTTGCAAACTTAGCTGGGCTTCAGGTATGCACACGCTTCTTTCCGTACATGATCGCCACTACGCTGCTTTCGAGTACTTGTTTAGTCGATCGATCAATGCCGTCCCTAAAATTGGTGGGCTCGAAGTGGGGGGGAAGCACGCGGCCAGGCTTTAACCTTTCAATTGGCATGAGTTCTCTATGCACTTTATCGCCCTCCAACTGAATAGACGGCGCTCTTGCGCTTAGGATCGACACTGCGCGTGTTAAAATTGGGGCGTTCGTATAGTTAGCTGGGCGGGGGCGCCGCCCTTTTGCTTGGAGTCTTCCCACTTGATGGAAATCGCCAACTCCATAATCGATACGTAATATTGTTCCTAAATTAGACCAAATGTTTTTTGAAAGCGGAACTGTGTAGATCTGTAGTTGGATTTACTTTTACCCAGCCTTCCGTCAATTTGGAATGATTTGCGGTGCCGCTATCGGAGAGACGCGTGAATGCTGTCGCGATTTAGATCGCATCATTAAAAAAACCCCCCCCTGCGACTTCTTAACTAAGCGCAATCCCTGGGCATCACATCGTAAGAAATATGCGAGAATGAGAAGAGCGCATATACGACAGAAGCCATTCCGACTGCTGATATCAGGAGAAAAACAATCCCAGGCCATTCCTCGTTGTTTCAGGAGGCAGCAGCACCCGCTGCACGTGTCGGCAGCTAAAATACGCTCAACTCGTGAGAAATCCATATACCATTGCCAAGACGTCTGTCACCAGGTGCACTGCTCAAGGGCTGCCGTGACCCGCCGTGGATTTGACTTTATTCAATCATCTCGATCGATGGCGTCTATATCGGAAAGCCCAGATCCGGAGGTCACGCAGCTCTTCCAAAGCTTCTACAAATCATACCCTGAAGAATACAGAGAGAATGTCTGGTATCTCACATTAGTAAGCACACATTGCCATTGCAGTATTGTTTTCATTGCCTTCAATCGATGTATGAATATGTATGAGTATTTACCCCTAAGAACCGAATCTCATGAAATGGACAAGCTCAGTTCCATCTCTATTCGATCCATGTACTACGTGCTAATATGTAGCCGTACAGACGTCGGCACTCACCGCTCTCGGCTCCCCATCTTTGACCGGACCACTCTTTACCTACATCACCCAACACCACCCAGAGCTACCCCCAGCAACAGTATCCAACCGCCTCCGCGAAACCCTCCTAAAGATCTTCACCCTCGTCGGCATCGCCCCGGTCCTAACCTCCTTCTTCGCCCTCGCCGAAGCCGAGCGGCGCGCCGGCCTCGACCCCGAAGTCAAAACCGAAGCGCAGGGCCAGATCCTGCACGACGACATGGTCCTGAGCCCGGAGAACTACGACCGCGGCGGCGACTTCCTGCGCATGCTGTACCAGCACAACCTCGAGCCGATCGTCGAGCGGATGGGCCGCCACGGCGGCGACATCATGCACATGCAGCGGCACGTGATTTACGGCTTGTACCTGGCGAACTTCAAGGTGCTCGGCCCCAGGGAGACGGAGCTTGTGTCGTTTCCGGCGCTGCTCTGCGGGGGCACGAGGGGGCCTGGCGAGTGGCATATCAGGGGGACGCGGAGGGTTGGGGTCGAGTGGGGCGATATTCGGAAGGTGACTGGGTGTCTTAGCATGCTGGCGGACTGGATCCTCGGTCCGGAGAATACTGGATCTGGTTCGCGGAGCCGGCAGGAGATCGTGCCAGGGAAGGGCAGGTCGGAGTGGGTGCAATGGGTAGATGGAGTTCAAAAGGGGATGGAAGCTGAGGGGTCTACATAGTCTGTATGAGGTCTCCATTTCACAACTGCTTAATGAATTGGCACAAAGTATATTTATTGCATATAAGTCTAGGTGATAGCTGTACGAAACGTAATGTGACGAGGTCCCTTCCCACAATACACCTATTGAATGCGAACGATCTATTTACAGCCAGCCGTAATGCAATTAGCTCGAAACTCATGCCCTTGTAATTCCGCAGATACTAAAGCCCAAAAAAAACCGGGAATGCTCATTACCATGGTAACTTTCTAAGTTCTAGCACCACACATGTCGTTAAATTTATCATGGCCTCTTTAGCCGATTATTCCGGCTACTCATACGCCAATGGGTTTCACCCTATATTGTTGGGCGGTAAATTCAAGCTTTCCTTCCTCCTCTAAGCTCAAGGGATCGACCAAGATATGCATACCAGTGTTCTTCCTGCCAGCATTAAATACTCGGAAGATTATATACACTTCTGCGATTGAATCCGAACTGTGTTGACTTATTTTGTGTTTCTTCATCTATAATCTTAAGTTAGTTCGACATCACTACGGATATAAAGAGTGATAATACCCGGTTGTACTGGCTTTCGCTGACATAAAAGTACTCATCCGGTCCTTTGAGTGTGGTCTTGACCTCAATATAATAAGCCGGTCTCGCATCCGTCCAACGAGGGCCTCTCACGATTCCCGACTTGAGAAGTTCGCCGGTAAGAATCCCCGCGGTGTCTGTATAAACGAAATCTGTTGTTTCACTGAAGCCACGCCATGGTTTCCATCCTTCTTGGGGTCTATAGCTACATATTACTTCGCGAATTGTACTCGGCCAGTTGTCAATAGTAAACCTATCATCGCCGACTAGCTTTGAAAGAAATTTGAAGACCTTGAAGTAGTTAGCAAGTATTCATGTGCCAGAGATTGTGAAATTTACATATAGTTCACCTGCTGCACCCAGTTTTTTATCGTGCGAAGCACGGTCATATATCTTATCGCCGCAGGCTGATTTGTAAGGAAAACTATTCTCATCTTTGAAGCATTCTGCTCCGGGTTCCACGATGCTTTGCACCCAACTTGTCGTATCTGACCTTTCTCGTATTGATATAGTGGCAGTTTGTGCTAGATAAATCAACTTGTCCAAGAATAGACCATAGCTAGGGCTACTTGATCCGCTTGTTGCTCTGCGCTCTTGTCGTCCATTGTTTGATTGGTCGTCGTGTAATTCATAGTCTGCTACCAGGTCGCTACGCCGACGTTTGTTTGGATTCTCTGGTGGGCTGACATATTGTTGCGGGTCAATGTCCATCGAATCCGCAACGGAGGACAGTATAGGTTGCTCGGGCTGCCGCTGGGACTCTACTTCCGGGCGATAGTAGAGCGGAGGTTCTCTCTCCTCTGCGGAAATATCTCTGACATCTTCAATATCATCTTCGGTGAGAGACATTTCCAGCGCTGGAGCACTCCTAGCAGTGAGAATTCTTAGAAAGAATGGCTCTACAACTGAACCCAATTCCAAGAGTTCCATAAGTTTTTGTGGCATTTGTTGCATATAACATTGTTCTCTTTTGATCTCGTCCTGCGGAACATAAAAATGAATCTTCTCATTATCCTGTTCTATATGCAAATTGTATGGTTGGGAACCTCCATGGATTGGCAATGCACTCGGATATGGCTTTAGGTTCATAGACTTCGTTATCGTAACGCTTTTGGATACAAGAGCATTTTTGAGTGTTCTATGTAACAGTTCAATATTTTGATGGACTTTCGGCGACCTAAAATGCACAGCACATCTATATCGTATTAGCTCTCTGCTATGGTTATGGTATAATAATTAACTTTCCTTAAAATTGCATAACTTTTCTTGCGCATATCATTTGTTAGTATGGTGTCTACCGCACTCCTTGTAACTGTAGTTTTCTCGGTCACCAAAGATGTAGTATATCGACTTTCGAGACCAAGGGTACATAGAAGAAGATGCAACCGCTTAATATCTTCAATTTGAAATGACAATTTCGTAATTTTGCCCTCATAAGCTTTCATATGTTGTTTTCTATTGATAACGATGAATTTATGCAGATCAGACGGTGCATAAAGATCTTCGAAGCCTGACGGCAGTTTTACTGGCAGAAACTTGACATCCTTTAAACTATCAGTCCAATTTGCGTCAGGCTTCAAATCGTTAAGTTCGTAGATGAGCGCTCTTGCTCTTTTAGTTATCCTGGAAATATCCAAGAACGTCGACTGGTCGTACAAAGTACGGAGATCGTCGACTAGCATTGAGACCGTGGGAGGCTGTATTCCTAGGAAATTTTGAAAAAAGCCATCGAGGCCTTCATATAGTCCACATACAGCAGCTTTATACGCAATATGAGTACTTGATGCCCAAAGAGAAGATGAAAGAGCATGCCACTTCTTCGTGGAGTGAACATAAATAAGTTTGTTAGACTCGAAATTGTCTCTAAAGCACATCAGTAAGCGATAAAACTTTGTTCATATGATTCAATATCGTACCGAAGATCCAATATAGCTTGTTCATAGGAGCTTGTCATACCGGACCCAGAGATTCGTTTGATTTCGCCATCGATATGATGGTAGATCTTTGATATAATCTCAGGGCCAAGGCCACCTGTACCATTCGGATATTCCTTTTGTAGGTGTATCAGTTCGTGGACCGATTGCTGCCATGTAAGATCCGTACATCCTAAAATTGTCGTGAACAGCTCCTCAGTGAGTGGTCCGCGATATTCCTCAATTGAATCGAGAACTGCCATAGTTCTTGAAACATAAGGCGCGCTCCATAGGCACTCATTCGACTTAACCCAATAGTCCTGTCTGATACGGATAAGGTTTTTGGATTCGAAGAATGTTCTTTCAGAGTAAGTAAATGATAGGGGTTTGAAACTGGACACCAACTAACCGGACTTGTAGCCGACTTTCCAAATCACAGCATTTAACGATCTCCTTATATAGGGTTGCCAAATTAGTTGCGGAGATTGTTCCTCGTCTATTTAAATTTTCAGAAACACGAATTAGTACTTCAAGATAAAAGTTGAGGTCAAGATCTCTTTTGACGTCAAGATAGCTAAGAAGTTCCCATTGAGTTGCTAAGGTTTGGTGAGATGTCGCAAATGGTAGCTTCAGGAAGCTCATTTCGTCCTGCACTCCAAACTCAAATGCTCTCTGTAGTATATTTTGTAGAGGCAAGTAAGCAGTGTTGATTTGTGTAGACTTTTTATTTGCGCATGGAACTGTAGCCTCTGAGAGTTTCCTCTTAACCAGGCCTCTTACATGAAGGTTATAGTGCTGCCAATGTGATTTTAGGGTCCCCAGCAACTTGGTCGGTCGACTATTCATGATAAATTGAAAATCAGGAGAAACATCTTCATTGCTAGGGTCCACAGACGGGGTGACCAGGCGCGGGTAATCTACCAGTCCAAAAACTTGATTCAGCCAGTCTCGAAGCGTTCTCCCATTGTGCCTAATATCGTTCCATTTAGTACCTAAGTACGATGAATGAAGAAAGTGTGCATCATGATCCGAGCCAAATAACCATTCAGCAGAGTAGTTTTCTGAAGACTCAAGATACCCGGTAGCTGCAAAAAACTTTCGACCTTTGTTGTCAACAAGAGGGATGGGGTCTGGTAAATTATTAATAACTTTTTCGGGTTCCGAAAGAAAATAATATAAGTATTGAATGTGCGAGGGACCACCTTTTCGGGAATTAATTATTCGATTAATCACTTCCACGGAAGAACAATACCCTACCCCGATCCTTTGAAAGAGAATATTTCTGGCGCTGTTTCTGGAGGCATCCAATTTCACCAGGTCCAACCCAAGATCCACAGGGATAGTGACATCTACACCATCAATCGTGGTTACAGGAAAATACAACTTTTTAGCTGCCGATGAGCTCCATCTTCCGTCACAAAGCGGTACTACTGGCATATTACTCAAGTCGTAAAGAACTCTTTCATCTTCTTTCGCCATGTCGAGTAACATGACCGCCATCTTAGTATGCCAATCCTCGCTTGTGGAATAAGCTTTCAGTCTCGATTCTGATGAGGAAATATCAGCATTTAATCTTTCCTTTATTTCTGGCCATCTCAGATCCATTATACCCAGCCGTTTCATATTCTCGGATGCAAGTTTTGTATTCTCTTCCGTTGTCTCTAGGTAGTACTTGTTGGATAGATAAAGTTCATTTGGCAAGTCTTTCAGAAGCGGCTGTCCTTCAGTATCTTGAAAATTTGGCCCTACCCGTCTAAGTGCTGACAGCTTTTTGGGAGATTCTGAGTTCCAAGATCGGAAAACAGGTGCTTTTTTGACGGCATTCTGGATCTTAGGTGTCAGTCTCGACCAGAAAGAGTCCGCAATACTCTCGTCTGGGATATATTTAACCCAGCCATACTGTAGTTCTCTAGAGGTATTAAACCTCTTTACTGCGGCTACAAAGGTTGCTGCAACACCGTTTAAAATCTCTTCATTCCAGCTACAGTCTGACACATCCTCCCTATTAGCTTGTGTAATGAAGTCGGACTGTATGATGAATTTGAATCCGAGTTTTCTGAGTGGTAAAAAGGCGAATGTGAATTGTTGTTTTATGATAGGCTGGCCATGCTCGTCTATTGGGAACCCGAGCACAACATCCGCATGATCTCGACCTGGCCGTGATCTATCCATAGGAAGCTTGGCTAATTGCTTACGCTCGATGCGATATAGACTATCGTGCCGAGTAATACCCTCCTTACTGGTCGATATTCGTGTTAAGGTAGCTAGGGCTCGCTTGTCATCAAACTTGTATCGATGAACAATCTCGTTAGTTCCATGGATAGTATCGATCTTGATGGTAAAGCTCTTCAGCCTCTCAAGAAACAGCAACAGGGTGCCAGGCAACCATTTGAAGTCTTTTTTGATTTGTTCCAAGTCGGAAGTCTCATTTAGATAGAGCACTGTACGCGTCATAGGTTGTTCAGGTAGATCCTGGTGGGGCTCCTCAAGAGGGGTTATCATTCCAAGACCATCTTCATTTTCTTGGTGCTTTAATGTGAAAGAAAAGGGTTCTGATTGAATATGGACCTTTTTAGCGACTTTGAAAACTGATTTGAATCCAATTCCCTTTTCGCCAATATACCCCGAGGAACCCTTTTTAGTGCTCCCACCAGTACTGCATAGTGCTTTTACATTCTTGCGGGTGAAGCCGTCTTCGTTACAATCAACGACGATTGTATCCTTGCGAATGTGGAACTTTATTTCTGGTTCTTTGCCTCTCAGTTTCGCGAGATCGTACTTGTTGTCAGCAGCATTTTGTATCAATTCCAACACAAATCTGGTATCGCTGGAATAAATATTCGTAGCCAAACTATAGATTTCATAAATATATTTCATAAAAAAATTCAAGATAGCTTACATTTCCGTCACCTTTGCATATTCATTGCGAATACTTTCGAGAGAATCTAGTACTTCTTTGTCGGTTTTGGGTCTGAGTTCAGGTCTTATACCGCCATATCGTCGGAATATTTTTTTGATTATAGCACCCGCTTCTTCTCGAGTGAGAGTGGACATCTTTGAGCATCTTTGTGATACAGGTTAACATTCCGTAGATCTTTATATATTGGGGGGGTCCAGGTTTGAAATAGAGCTTTGGAACCACGTTGCGCTGCCCAAGAATTGATGTGGTTACACTGTACAGGGCGGCAAAGCCCGACTCTATCCTCCACTACGACCTGGAACACAGATTCGACATCTATTTATTATCAGGCTGTTCCAATGACAACAAGATTGGCTTAAAAACTTTCGTAGGAATAGAATCGAAACATCGTTAGATCTCAAGCATATATAAATGGTGAAAACTGAAACGTAATTGGGGAAAGCTCTACGGTTCTCGATGTTCAAAATCTGGGTAGCTGGGCGCGTAATATGCACACCCCCTAACTCTAGCCGCTAGCCTGCACGACCTGTGTTGCACAGGGTCTGCGCAGTCAACGGGGCGCCGGGGTGAGAATCGACACACCAATAACCCATCGCGGAATGACGTGAATAGCGCAAGGCTGAAACAAAAGAATTCTTGGTAAGTTATTCAAAGTTCTCGAGTAAGATCCAAGAACAAACTCATTGTATTCCGTAAATAGACTATGAAAGAAGTCCAGGCTGGTGGACGTTGTGGTAGGTGATGGCTAGGTTTGGGAGGTCAAGTCCGGCGCCAGAACATCTTTGTTGCACAGATACGATTTCCTATCGCAAAAAATTCAAGGAGCAGTTTCACAGTAAGCGGGCTTGTCGCGTGTTGCGGTAGTGAGGGCGTTTAGGAGGGGTGGGGCGTATCTCGCGGATGAGTGGACAAGGTATTTGGGTGCGCTGCAGCGAGGGGGTTTGGAGTTATGGGATTGGGAGTGGGATGGGGAGGGGTTGGAGGTGCTGGGGAGTGGTGGGCAGGCGATTATTGTTTGGGGGGGCCGGATTTTACGCTTGTTGTGGAGTTGTAGATAGTGGATAGAAGTGTGACATACTCCTATGTGATCGCGATAGAGCTAGCTACATTGACTTCATAGCGTTGATGCAGAGTTATCACTAGATACTTGGACATGATCAAGAACCAGAGCATTATTGTAAATACACATTTGATTATAAAGCATGTGTTATTCTTACATTGTTTTCCTGTAATACTCGATCCTGAGGTTATGAAAGATGACCAAATTACCATAACTCCTGCCTTGTGACTCCCCAGCTCTAATAATTGACTGCTATATAGAGTCCTGACGATCTAAACAAAGAAGATATTAAGGACAGTGTAGAAGTCATGTTTTTTGAGGTTCTCATACTTGAGACATGCTGGAACCTTTCAAGTTGTGAGTTGAGCTTTCGGAGCCCACACGCACACCGGGCGTCGACCAGGGGCCACCACATCCACGCCTTGAGCGCTTCTCGGGGTTGAAGAACGGCGACGCTGGGGGAATAGACCCGCAAATTATCAAAAGATACTCTTCCACCCTAATTCAACTCCACTATTAGCATACTGACGACACAAGGGGCCGTTTGAAGTGGACTCACGCAGCAATTGCAAGTAGAGGAACCAGTTTCCGTGTTATGTCCGGAACTTCGCGAAGTTGGGTCGCCTCACTGGTCCAGTATACTTGTAGTATGGCTCGTACTACCGCGAAGACGCCCGTTCTGTTCTTGTGAGCAAACATCATTTCAAGACACTGCGAAAGCATACACGACGCCCAGTCCCATAAGAATACAGACGCAAATCTTTCGGATCTTGTTGATGCAAACACCCCTAAGGAGATAAATAGGCAGAAGTGCCAGAAAGAAATCGGCGAAGATGTTAAGCACTGTGACGAGACATGAGTATAAGTCCTTAACCTTGTTGTTGTAGAGGCTCACCAGCGACGTAATAGCTATACTTGTGGGGGATGTCATAATCCATGCACCAGCCTTCTACATTCGGATTCCAGATGCTGGAAACTGGAATGCAGGTGAAAAAGAAAAAGACGAAATAAATCACATTACTAGCCGTAATGAGAATGATGAAGCAGAGTAATCCATTCTTCCACCATTTGTTGACCGCCAAAAGGCGCAGTAGGAACACTCCTATCGACACCCGTGCCAAAGTGGTGGATAATGCGTTGATCGGAATTCCAATCTGAAGATATTTTTCAGATTCGATTTGATGCTCAGGTGGTACATAGATTGTGTGACGACCCGCCCCAAATTGTACTTCGGGGATCGTCAGAGCTAATAGAACGATGCTCAAGAGCTGTGAATTGTATATTTTCGTTAGTTAAGGCCCAAGAAAACAAGAGGCCGATATACTAACCCACGAAGCAACCATCAACCAATCTTCCAAGCCCACAGATCTAACCATCACCTTCCGAACGTACAGTCGCAGACCCAATATACCAGTGGCCACGGCTAGAAAGACAGCCCTGGTCGTGATTAGCTGATACCCGATGCTGGTATCCGGCGGAAGCGTCCCCGCCATCGAAAAATTCCCCGATTGGGACATATTCACAGAAGTTCACAGAAGGATTCCGTCAGGCTATCTAGTCTAGCCAACAAGTTGATGATACGGTTCACACAAAATCATGACCAGCAACGAAAAAGAACGGCGAGCAACGGCCTTGAGTCCCCCAGGAAAACAAAAAGCGGCGGGCGCATTTTTATGACTCTCTACTTCACTTGATCCGTGCGAGATTCACTCGTCTAGCCCTACCCCCTCTCTGATTGTCAGAGCATATATGCCGACGCAAGCCCGGAAACTCGTAACCTTTCCGACAGTAACAATGGTCTTTTACCCTTCTTTCCGCGCTCGCGTGGCCACGCATGAGGCTGACGATAATGCGCACCGCTTGCATGTTGGCGGGAGGGAGGTTGGCGGGCAGAAACGGAAAAAAAAGTAACTCAGGGATTTGCGTTTTGCTCGTAGTTTCTGCCCAATTGCCGAACGGCTCGTTTGCGCGTATTGCGTTCCAAGACGGGCCACACGTTAGTAACGTCTCCCTAATGTGCCGTGCGTCTACTCAGCGTAGCATGGCGCCCAGTAGGCTCCCTCTCGAGATAGCTGGGAGAGGGAAGGGTGGCTGCGATTGGCGTTAACAACGTGGACATACTTGAGGATATGTTATTTGTGTTATCGCACGGTCCTAGTTACCAGCCGCTTCATGTTTCAATCACAATGCGCGTGGTCGCTGAC
This sequence comes from Erythroxylum anguifugum, assembly GCA_027478595.1. Lineage (NCBI taxonomy): Eukaryota > Viridiplantae > Streptophyta > Magnoliopsida > Malpighiales > Erythroxylaceae > Erythroxylum > Erythroxylum anguifugum. The sequence continues at coordinate 49,133 of JANIPN010099643.1, forward strand.
TCGTTGGGACGGGGCAGCTATTCGCAGTTTCGTACCCTCCATCGGGGATACTTCCTTCTTCCAGTGCTCATCCTCATTATAGGGAACGGACTTTGGACCATTTTAGGGCGATTCGCAGGTCCCTATCCCCTATCTCTCAGAGATCTCAGAACGCGATACGGACGAAGTTGTGTTACAATTCCTATATTTGGGGTGCGACAATGATATCAAATTGTCCCCCCCCCCTCCACGCGTGGCCCCGATGCAATGGTTGGTCCCACGGGCGATGTGTTCGCGTGGGGTAAGAGATCAACTTCATTTGTATCTGTTTCACCATTTCTTTTTACTTTTCATTCTCCGAACGCGTTCATGCTTCATGGGACAATTCATGATTTGGCGATTGGCGATAGGCGTATAGCACAGGTGTGGTACGCGATGAAGCGGTGATGGCTCATAGTGGACGACAGGTTCTATTCGCAGGGAAAGGTTCTAGACCTTGGGATATCTTCGGAGATGCCGCGCCACAACTGTAAGCAATGGAGTATTTGGAATTCGCTGTCAAGGGCAGAACTGCTGTAATGTGTATCTCTGGGGCGTTTGATGACGTCCAAAGGGACCAGCCACCGTACGGAAGCTAGGGAACTCCTGCAGTGTATTTTCAGCTTCCCTAAGCCGAAGCCACACCAGCGCCCCTGACTAGCTGAACGTGGGGTTGCATGACATGGATGCTTTAGAAATCTTTGACCAGTGCCCAAAAGGGACAAAGGCATTATTATGTATGCCTTGGTTAATGTTTTTCGAAATCGACGATCCAAAGGAAGTTCTTTTGGTGATAGTTTGGTGCACTTGGAAGGTAAAAATACCTGACCAGGTAGCTTGAACTGCCCACATGTGCTGTTACTTCCATTTGGTGTTCATTCGCTTTATGCCTTGGGCTGTGGCGTAGATCGTACGTGTCGTACAGCGTTTACGATAATAACGCAACAGCCATGAGTTATGGGTACTTGTCATGGATAAATTCAAGTGTATGCAGGAGCAGGAGTAGGGCCTTTAAGGACTCGCATTATGTATCGTTCAGCCTTTGATAGGTAGGGAGAGCAAGAGACATTCTGACTAATAAGTGTTAGCCCAATGTCATCACACGTATTCTTTTGCCTAGGTTGCTCTGAAAATAAGTCAGTAGCTTCTAATACCAACAAAGTCCCCTCTAATCACAACGAGATATTTACTATATTAGTCTCTAGGTAGCCTCCACACAAAAAGCTCATCTGTTCATCTTGAAGAACAAAGATATATGGCAGGTCATAGAACCTTGAAATCAAAGCTTACTGACTACCATTTAAGCAAAGCTAAAGCATTTGCTGAACTTGTAACACCTCCTGGAATATTCAGAAGCGCAGTTGTAAAGAACAACTCCCAGCGCTCCATTATCCTCCCAAACTTCCCTGCAAGCGCCTCTAAGTCCTAAACTTCTCCAATTGGCACCCCCCATCCGCCTAGAAGAATTTCATGGCATGTTACGCTACAGAGATTCGGAATAGAGTAGACTTCGTAAGCATCGGTGTCTCCCACCACTGTAACGAAAGCCATGTCCTAGTGCCATCTTATAGTTTATTTAGATGCCTTAATACCTATAGATGCTCTTAATTCTTTTGTGCAAGACGTAATTGATAATAAGAACGCTGGCTTCTAGTCGGAACGCTCGACCGCTTTCGACACAGAGGCACGGCAGTCATCTAGTTTCAGCCAGACCGGTTTCCGCGAGGAGTCTTCGTAGGTCTCATGTCTTGTTCCAGAGGTATTAGACACTATCCTTGCGCTAGGTTTTGTAAAAACTTTAGGACTGTTCAGGAATGTTTAAGATTCATTTGAATTAGAACGGGATGCAAACATTGACGAGTTCAAGACCTTCATAGGTCCCTTCTACGTTGTTGCCATCATTCCGTAGCAACGAAACAGTATTTACCATACATGTCTCCCGTTATACAGTAGTCTCGTAGTTGAGAGCCTTATACTGATTATTGATAGGATCTGGGAGCTTGTAGAATGTCGCAATCGAGTATCATGATCAGCACTCTCGTGCTGTAGACTCCATTCGAGCTAGCTCTACCATCGTGATGGCCACCGTCAGCAGCGAAAGGAAACTTTAAATCGTTATCTAGAATAGTGAGTAATTCTTGATGATATGTTACGGGGATCAAACGCTGTTCAAATCGCCTAGAACTCCCATTCAGGGCAATTACATGTGATATAATGCCTCAATTGGGGCTTTGGTCGAAGATGCTCTACAATTGGCTAGAACTGCAACAGACCTGCAGCTATGCGGGGCGACGAGAGAACGGAGGACAGGGTTTGACTAGTAAAAATTTACTACAGGAAACACATAATTTCGTGCATTGGAATCCAGCTAATGCATCATAGTTCGGGTGGGGTCGCCTCGCTGGCGGAGCGATTTTGCGTTAGAAGTTCTAGATGTGGCGAACTGCAAATGCTTAGACAAATGCACCACGAATTTCGTGACCAAGCCATCATCTATTGCGATTTGTATACAGGCGCAGACAAGCTAATTATGAGAATGCCACACGGACTGATACCCATAATTAACTTGCTATTCAACGACCTGTCATATTCGGCGTGCTGTGACACGAGTGACCCAGAACGAAGCAATCCCGAACTCAAAATCAGCGATCGCAAGTCTTACAAACACCTGGGGTGCCGGATCTATTTCCTTGGTCCCGATTTGTCTCTCAAATAATTTAAACTTTCGACTGTGAATTGAGCCTGGCGGGTGTGTGGCGACTGTCTGGGTAGGCCAGACGCTTGTAGGCCTGTGAGAAACACGAGAAGGTTATTGAACTAGCGATATAGCGTCCTGTCAAGCACGATCTACAGAAAATCTGTCTTTGCTTATTGCCGTCAACGACTAAGTAAATAGTTTCCTCTTTTCCTCATTCAGGCCACAAGGAGAAATCGGAGTGATTTTTGCCCAATTGGGATAATGCAAAGGCGAAACGCTATAGTGATCTAGTCCCAATGCAGGCAATGCAACCTATGCGCGTGAGTAGGCGTGCAGAATATTAACGTCAAATTCATACCATTCGGATCAACAATGATGAATTCGTCGAAGTGACAGACCCTTAAAAGTTCGAGATTCATCGCCGGAGTCGTATTGTATTGTTCGCACGATTTTGAGCGATGCAATGGTCATCGGACAGGCATGCTCTTCATGAGCACTATAAAAACTGCTGGAATTCCCCTAGACTCTGATCTCTGAACTCATTATCAGAATTTCCTCTCGGTTCTGTTTCTTTCCAGTCATGGCTACCAAGAAGATCATTTTCAATGTTACCATAAGCAGCATATCCACGGAAAACTGGGGACAGCTAGTACTTTCCCAAATCAGGTACGAAAATGACACCGCAGTGGCCCCCGATACAGATCTCTCTGTCTCGTTCAAATCACCAGCATTCTCTCGAGACATCACAGTTGAATCGCAGGATCCATGGGTGAAATTGGACTCCACGATTACCACGCAGAGACAAGCCGACTCGAGTATCGCTGTAGTCGCCAAAATCAATTACCCTAAAGACCACCAGATCGATTCCAAAAACGAAAAGCTTGTTTTTGGAATCAGCGGCAACTTGCTAGCGAAAGCGGGTGACTGGAAGACGTCGGTGCAGCTCCGTCCCGCGGGTCAAGCCAAAGACGACAAGCCGAAGACGGACGACAAGCCAAAGAATGACGACAAGCCAAAGACGGATGACAAACCAAAGACCGGTACTGTTCAAGTCAAATGTCCGCCAGCTCCTAAGAAGGGTACTTTCACGAATGCTCAGCAGATTGTATTCCTAAAGCAGGGTGACAATAAGCGTTCGCTTTCAGTGGCCTTGGGGAAGACTGCCTCGTTTCAAATACCACCGGGCACGTACACAATAGAGTGCGAAGCCCTCAAGGAGACGGTAGACCGGAAGCGTTCGGATACCAACTACGTGGCGAAGACTACTGCATCGCCTGCTAAACTAGAGTTGAAAGCCGGTGCATCTTCGACGATTGTGCTCGAAGAGTATAAGGTCGAGGGTTTTAGAGACTTGCGGATAAGCTGGGACTTCAAAAGCAATGAAAAGCTTAGTGCGTGCTGCTTCGCGGTCACAATACGACGTTCATCCAATCAAGAACTCATTAAACGATTTGTGGCCCAAGATGGGGGGAAACAAGACTATGCAATAGACCAAGTACCAACGGAACCTGTTATCGTCAAGTTAGAGACCAGGCTAAACAATCAACTTTGGAACATGGAAAAGGCCGTGGATCTCTCTGGTAAGGTAAGCTCTGTCATTTTCGACGGAGAGCCCCAGTGGGACGAACAGGATGATGTTCAAGGAGATGGCCGTATGATAGTGCAAGCCAGTGTTAGTACGGTTTTTGACCCTCCTATCGGCATACGATTAGTACTCCGGAGTAAAGACTACGGGGAAGACTTCGGCTACGTGGTATGGCCACGTGTTGGGTGGAGCGAGCTCGAGCACGAGGTAAAGGCGGGTAATTACCGAGCTGAGGTTACCTTAGTGAAGCCTACCCCACTAAAGGTCCCAAAATGGATCAATGGTGAAAAGATGAATAGACACGATCAGTTGGATATACGTATTGATAGCAAGAACAATGCCTTGAAAATAGTATGCAGTATTGATACCAATGGCAATGCCTTGAGCAGGGATGAGTAGTAGTCGGCAGCGAAGCGTCGCAGAGATTGGAGGATAAACTTTTGCTAGCTTTTTATGGTGCGCGCGTGCGAGAGAGGGAGAGATAGGCTGAACCGAAATTTGTTACTTGCTCAAATAGATTCTGTCTATGATGACCAACAGATTGTGTTACTGTAGATTAGCTCGATGCCTTCAATCTTAACTATCTTTCAAGAACTTGCACAATCCAGCATTAGAATCTTGACACTGGTTTAGAAATCAGAAATCAGAATCCAATATCTGCGAGTAAAGATGGAGCAGTAAAGTATACCATAGGATAATACTCTTGGGAGCTAAATGCTCTGCATTGATGTTTGTTAGCTAAGCTGTAGACTTCATAACGAGTGCAAAGTATCAAATTAGAAACGATAAGTTGTTGGAACGCAACGGCAGTTGAACTAACTGACTAGTTGAAAAGCAGGCCGCTGCCGCTGGCCAACTGAACGAGCACCTATTCTAAGTATTAGTATCATGTACGAGCTTTCTGGCTTCAGCGCATGAATTTAGAGACTATAATACTGTCCTAAATCTCCGTAAAAGCTGTTCCGATTGGAAAGAGCCTTGCTATCAAGTGTTCAGACGCTTGGGTGAGGCGTAGCAGTTTGCTAGCAGTTCAGGGGATACTTGGCTGCAACAAAATAGGCCTAGCTACTCATTTCGGTTCTTTAACACTTGTAATGAGAGTCATTAAATATCGATCAACAAAACTGCTACGCAAATACAAATCAAGCGTCAGACTGTCGAGCCTTGAGATGAATTCAGGCGTCAAACGTGAAGTCTCCGGATTGCGTGATATTAGGCGATGATACGAACTGGGATTAGAGTACACAAGAATACCAACGGGGCCCTTGCCAGGTAGACATTCCAAGTTATGTAGTTCACGAATACCTCGAAATTTAGAAGTAGCCTCATTACATCGCATCAGTGTCTAGTTCTTGTGAGTCATCGCCGGCCAAAGGGCAAAGTATTAGGCATTCGATACTCCATATGAGATATGCTTAATGCGGGTGAGCAAATGAAATTAGCCCACTAGTCCAGTTATGGCCTCAAAGCGCGAAGAGTGATCGGGACGCAGGGGCACAGCTGCCAAGGCTTTAGAATTTTGCTTCTTTTCAAACTACAACATTTCATTCAGCCTTGGAAGGCTGCATCTCGACTCCAACAGATGCCGCGTTGTTCGTACCCGTGGTTACACCGAGTCTGCCAAGCCATGTGAGATGTGCAATTGGCTGCAACTTTACGACCAATGAGGTATTTAAGCCCTCCTGTACATACCCAGCCGCACGATCACCCGTTCGTATAGCATGTCTTTATTCACAGCGCATTGACTGACAGACAAAGCCGGACCAAATTCCAATTGGTCCCAGTTTCCGTTCTCGTTAACATGCCAATCGTCGTGGAGAAGTAGGGCTGATGCGCCATCGACAGAGCAGAATTTCAGCCCTGCAACGTAATTGACTTTCCTTGGATGTCGCACCATTGTTGAACTCGAACGATCCAATATGCTAGAAGCGCCTACATCTGCTGTCATTCTTCTCATCGGATAGAAAACAAAATGTAGCACGGGTGGTTTTGATCGACATTATGGTTGCTATTGTATCAGATCTGGAAAGTTTAATCTTCAGCTCTATCTTCGTTCCACTCAGATTAAGGAGCCTTAAGATGAGAATGTGTTCCATGAATTCCTCATTTCATTGTACCTTGGGAATTCTCCTGGCCATCTTAAAGCTTCTGAATTGTACACTCCATCCCAACGCCCTCATAGCGTCATCATGGCTGCGTCTGGTGAAGTTAAGATTGGCCGCTGGTACGATTACTCTTATTCCCATCCTTTTGGAGACACCCTTACGCTACAGACTCGGGAAGGAAACCTGCTGATTGCCGCCACCTCGCTATTCGTCACGGTTGTTGGAATCCGTCTGTGGAGCATGATCGCCTTCACGATCCATCAACGACGCAGCCAGCCAGGAATGGCAGATGCTTTGTTTCGGCAGCAGCAAATTATGCTCAGGAACTCCAGTGGGCCCTTCGGCACCTTTCTGAACGCCATACAGCTCGGCTGGGCGTGGAGAAAAAAGGACGCCCACGGCCGCCGCGTTCCGCATTTGGTGCAAAGGACTCTGGTGCTGGCCATTCCAGCTCTGTTGTACACGTCCATATTCGTCATTTCCGGAATAATGGTGTCGCGCGTGGCTCGAGGACAGAATGTATTGCTTATAAATGGTATTTGCGGGGTCTGGAATGGCGATGAAGGTTTGGACATGGTCTTTGAGAGAGCTATGTTCGATATGCAGGAGGCACGTGCTTATGCCTCACAATGTTATCGCGATCGTGACAACGCCCAGGGATGCGACTTTTTCCCGGTGGAGGCACTTCCGTATTCTCCATCCGAAGTTGATTGCCCATTTGAGACTAATGAAGACGGGCTAAGCTTATGTACTGTTCCGGCCCTGCAACTGGATACAGGAATGCTGGATAGCGACACACATCTGGGAATTAATGCTCCAGCCGAAGAGCGGCTCTTATTTCAGAGGCGTTCTATTTGCTCTCCATTGAACACGACGGGCTATAGCCGAATGTCCGATGACGATGAGTCCCTGGATTTTTTCTTTGGACCCTTTGCTGGCGACCCTGAAACGTTCACCTATAACACAAATATGATGCTTGGCGGCGCCGGTCTACAACTAGAGTAAGTCCATCATTGAACTGAGGTAAAATTGCGGCCTTTTCATTTCGGGCTAACTCCAGGTCCAGTACAGTTGAAGTTTTCAACGATGGAAATGAATTCCCGGGTGCATGGCGTCCGATTGAGCCTCTCAATCGCACCGATGCGACCGTTGCCCTCATATTTCTTATGCAAAATAGCGTCTCTTGGGTATCTCCAGTCCTTGATCCATGGTATCATGCTACGTATGAAATCGATGCCGAGTACGGAGGAGGGTACGCCCATGATTCTTTGGTTAATGTCATGGGATGTGCGGAGCAGGCTCGTATCTGCAACCCCAGCAATTCGAGATGCTCCGAATTCGTGTCACCCTACATGTTCACCGACAGGTCAATGTTCCGATCGCTGGAAATGAACTCTGCACAGGAAGCCGTGGGGTTTAAGCTCATGATGGCAGCTTTAGATTTCGGCATCTCGGGGGTTCCGTATAGGTTGAACACCAACGCCCTATACGCGCAGAATAAAATAGCATCACTCACAAGTGGATCTAGCCTTCCCGACAACCAGTGGAAAATCGAGATGGAGCTTTGGTACCAGACGTCTTTGAGCTTAATTCAAGGCACTATGATACGGTTTGCCTCAAACGAGCCGAGCGTTTTGGATAACCCTGAGATGGGTTTTAGTCTTTTCGACATGGACCAATTTGGAGAGAACAGTTATGGCCCAGGCTTGATCGACCAGTGTTCCCAAACACGAGTTCGATCCGCCAGGGATCATCAAAATTTCTCATTTGTGGGTCTGGGGTTGGTGTTTTCCATCGGTATCGTCGTCATAATAACATCGTATTCTCTGGAACATCTGGTAGCAGCTAGGCGTAAGAGATGGGGTACAAAGCACGATTACCGCGAACTGGCCCGGCTAGAGGAGCGTCTATTTAATCTCTTTGCCAGAGCGCATCAACATGCGGGGTTCGAAGGTTGGCAGAATCTCGACGCCGACTTTCCAATTACCGCTGCTGATGTTCGTTTACCTTCATTGATGAAGTCTGACCATAGTGAAGGGTTTCATACATCATCGGTTGAAGTTGGGAAGATCCCAGTAGTTCTTCCTAAAGCATTCCCCAGTGGTAGCAATTCCGAATTACGCTCAGGGGTGAGCTCGTTAACGTCGCCCCATCCATCGCAAGCATCGCATAACTACTATCCTATCCAGGCGGATCAGGGAAGCAGCCGCGTCTTCTGGGGGTGATGCGACAGGAGTGCTTAACAATTCGGTCACGTTGCTGTCATTCATGCCCACCAGTCGACTCTTTTGTACTATAGATATAACGTGCCTCATAAGCATCCGGGGGGGCACCAACCACTCGAGCTATCGAAATAGCTCTTTTGTGTGTAACTGATTTCAGGGGCGCAGGACGAGGGGAATTCGTTTGACTTTTGAAACCTAATAACTCTATCCTATGTCATAATACTTTCCTATCGAATTTAAAAATCAATAATCGCTAGCTCTGTGATCGTAGGTCGACGCCGAATCGGCAGCCATTAACCCCGACGCCCCGGCGTGTCGCACCCCCGGGCCCCTACCAAGCCCCCCTTTTTAAGTGGGGAAGAGCAAACCAACTCCCACTACGCGCGGACCGTTGTTGCCGTCAAGAAGCCGGTAACAACTAAATCCACTGGCGCTGCATCCCGCAGTTCCCGAGGTGTTGGCTGTTGGACTCCCAGTACGAGATACGGGAAATAATACTTGCACATCATCAACATAACATGCCCGTTATCCAGGGGCTGGCGCCAATCGGCAGTGACGGCACGCCAAGTGAGCATATTAATGTAGAGCTATACGGATCCGTAACCACAATCGGTAAAGGCGTAGAACTATCTCGCGCTTAATCTTCAGCCTTCAGGGGACTGCAGGTTTTTATATATCAAACTTTCTTCCCCCTCAAAAGACCACCGATTCATGCATCCATCTCCTTAACTCAAACAACATGCATCACCACCACCACCTCTCCACCTCCCTCCTAGCCCTCTCCCTCCTCCC